>JASDQU010241921.1:11787-22571 GCA_032191745.1 Picea mariana
TGTCACATCGAAGATTGTAAACCAACCCCTTTTGCCTTCTAGTTTGGATTCAAGCTTACTGCCACATGTACTTCTCCTGAAGTTGATTCCACCTTGTACCATCAATTAGTTGGTATCCTCTTATACTTGAATCATACCCGTCCTGATCTTTCCTTTTTTGTTGGTCTTGTTGCTCGGTATATACAAACACCCCATGAAATCCATTAGAAAGCAGATAAAAGGATACTTCGGTATGTTTGGGGTATAGTTCAGTTTGAGATACATTATGACTCAGGGGGGACTCCTTTATTGGTTGGTTTCACTTATTCAGATTGGGCCAAAGACCCCGATAATCGGAAGTCTACTGCAAGTTATGTTTTCATCCTTAGTAGAGTACCTTTCACTTGGGCCTATAAGAAACACCAAAATATTTCACTTTCTTTAGTAGAAGTAGAGTATCAAGCAACGGTAAATGCAATTCAGGAAGCCTTGCGGCTTCGATAGATCCTTTCAGAGTTTTGATTCCAGCAGCATCATCCGACCATCCTTTGGTGCGAAAATCAGAGTGCCATCAAGCTTGCCAAAGACCGAGTTCAACATCAGTGCAATAAACACATCGAGCTCCACATGCACTTCATCATAAAGCTCATTCATGATCAAGTTATTGAAGTGCTCTTTTTCCCTACAGAAGATCAAGTTGTAGACATTTTCACAAAGTATCTTACAAAAGCAAAGTTTTCCAAAATTTGATCTATGTTAGGAGTTCAGGAAGTTTTCATTAAGGGGGGGATCAGCTCTAATTCCTCTTTCCTTCTCCTATTGTGTCACTATTGTAAATCCTTCAATCCTATCCTAAGTTGTTCTTAAGGGGGGATATTAGGATATTTATACACTTATGAGTTAGTTAAGATCTACTTGGTCTAATTTGTCGTTAGGTAAAAGTGTGTTTGTTAATGTGTTTCTTTAGTATGCATTAGTATGCATTTGTAGTTAGGAAATCTAACAATCATGATATGTTCCCGACATAGAGTGATCTGACGGTTCATATTCTCCTTGATCTTAATGGCCATTGATCTATGGCTTAACACCTGATTGGTCCATGATCTCTATTTAAAGAGCATGGAGGGTCATTTGTCAATGATCGATTATGAGAAACTCTCTTGTAAAAATCTCTTTGTAATTTTTTTCTTTTGCATTAATAAACTGCTCCAAGTGGCCGAGTTGGTTGGGGCCATGGATGTTTCCCCGTAGGGGTTTTACCACGTCAAAACATCGATGTGTTGATATTTGATATGGTTGTGTGAGTGGTTACTGAAGGTGTTCATCCTCTATTGGAATACCTGTGTTGGCATGAAAATTTGAGTAGATGTTGGTACCAGGTCCCTAGAGTCTAAAATGAAGGTTACAGGTTAGCATCTTACTGTTTCAAGTCATATTCATAGGTATTGGTATGGTTGTATACTTGTTTTGATGGTCACTTATTGTTATGATATGGTGTATTCTTGAGGAATATTTGGTATGTTTGGTTTGGTATTTGGATATGGTATATCTTGGTTGCTTGGTAGAGTGAGGAGCACTCTTATATCAGGTTCATCACATAACATGGTTCTTATAGTTCTTATCCTTGAGTTGATCGTATATGGTTGAGGCATATTCATGTTTTATGGTGCCATATGCATGAGGAGCATGCATTGGTTATTTGAGATACTCCATTGATGATATGGTATAGATCTTCATATGGTTGATTATATGGTATATGGCACATGTTGTACATGGTTGATGCTCTAGTTCATGATTCACTATTCATTGTTGATGTATATTTTGGTTCATGATTAATGCAAGATATAGTATGTATATTGGTACACACTTGATGCATGGTATGGTACAGGTTTAGTTGGTTGATGAGCAGATACAGGTTGATGTAACAGTGATAGAGACAGAGTTGCAATGACAGTGGTAGAGTTTGCGATAACGACAGTTGGTCTACGTTTATATTACAGGGTGTTTGGATGGGGAAAGGATAGGTGGTTGTGGCCACCTTTCGTTTGAAGCCGGAGAACTCAGGGCATTGTAGCCTCCTTCTGGTTAGAGCCAGAGAATTCAGGGAGTTGTAGCTTCCTTCAAGTTGGAGATTAAGACTAGGGGGTTTGATCCTCCTTCTAGTTGTATCTAAATAATCGGAAGATGGTGCTTCCAATGAATGTATTATTTTGATATATAAGAAAATCATTATGTGGTTTTATCCCGTTTGGGTTTCCATGTAAATTTTGGTGTACTGTGTATCTATTGTGATGTGATGTTGTTTATGATTATACTAATAATGATATATTGAATGCTAATGATAAGATACTAAATATTTTTCAAGAATAAACTATGGTTGAAAGTACTATAATTGCTCATTACTGATTCACCCCCCTATCAGTAATCCAACAATTGGTATCAAAGAAGGTCCTTCAAGAAGAAATATAACCAATGGAAGGAGATCATGGATCATGCTAGGATAGGGGTACCATAGTTTGATGGTGAGAACTATGCATTATGGAGAAGAAGAATGAAAACTTATATTCAAGCACAGGGATTTGATGTTTGGCGATCAATAGTAGATGGATACAAAGCACCTGCCATTCTCTGAAAAATAGAGATGGAAATAAGCTCGAATAAAACGATTCAAGGGCTAGAAAAGCTATCAATAATGGTGTGACTCAAGTAATTCATACCAAGATTATGTAATGTGTTTCTGCAAAATAAATGTGGGATAAACTGAAGACTATCTACGAAGGAGATACAAAAGTTAAGTAAGCCAAAATTCATATTTTCAGAGCCAAGTTTGAACAATTGAAGATGAATGAAGATGAAAATATAGCAGCCTACTTTCTACAAGTCGACGGAATAGTAAACAGTATCAAAGGCTTGAGAGATGAGATAAAGGAACAAATCGTTGTGAAAAATGCATTAAGATCTATTCCAATGAGGTTTGATTCAAAAATCTCATCTCTAGAAGAAAGAGTGGACCTAGATACAATAATCATGGATGAGTTGCATGGGATACTCACAACTTATGATATGAGGACAGAGAAGGACAATCTAGTCACGAAGGAAGAAACATTCAAGGTATCCAATAAGAAGAAGAAGAAATGCAAACAAAAGCCAAAGTCAGACTGTAGCTACAACGATGATTCATGGGAAGATGAACAGGTGGCTAACTTCGTTAGAAGGTTGAAAAAGGGAACCGACAAATACAAAGGTAAGCTTCCATTGATTTGTTTTAATTGTGATGGTGTTGTTAATTTTTCTAATAAATGTCCTTATAAGAAAAAGAAAATAAATGAAAAAGAAGATTATTCTAAAGAGAAAATTAAAAAACATAGAAGAAACAAAAAGAATTTTTCCAAGAAAAGGCTTTTCACCAAAGAAGATAGTTCTTCATCAGATGAAGATGAATTCAGCGACAATGATATAGAAAGAGTATTATTCATGGAAATATAAGACTCCAATGAAGAAGGCTCCAAAAAATAATATGAAGAGGCAAAAGTCGATTACAGAGAAGAATTGTTGAGTACCATAGAAGTTATTAAAAGAGAAAAGAAGAAAAACAAGTCACTCCAGGCAAAACTAACAAAGACAAAAGAATATCATAGATCCAAATAATTTGAGCAGACAATCATGAAGATAAAACTCCACGTGGAAGAAGACAAGAGGATTAAAGAAGCACTCAGAGGAAAGTTGAATGAAAAGGACAGGATCATTGAAAAGTTAGAAGCAAAGATAGTCATTCTAAGAAAAGATCTTGTGAAGAAGGGCATGCAACAAAACAACACAATGATATTGGATAATATCATTAACAGTCAAAGACTTTACTATGACAAATCTATATTGGGATACAATCAGACTTAGAAAGAGAAAGTTTCAAGCTCCAAAATGACAAAACAAGAAGTAGAACCAAGAAGCTATGCAGAAGTTGTCAGAGGTCCCTCGAAAGAAGAAGACATGAAAACTCAAGAGGAAGATTACAAATACACTACACCACCTAGAATATTCAGAAATGAGTATTAGCAGAAGCCAGCTATAGAAAGACCTAAAGTAGAAGAAGGATTCAGAAGAGTAGCATCATTCGAAAGATATTCTACTCCCAAGTATCAAACTAGTTTTCTTGGTTCATGTTATTCATGTTATAATTTTGGGCACAAATCTATAAATTGTATAGCCAATACCAAGAACAAAAGCAATGATGAGGATTATACAAGAAAACATATCCAAGAAGATGTCATGAATAACATAATATAATCTACAACATATTTAGATCATTAAGTGATGAGGTAGAATGCTAGAATGCTACAAGTGCAAATACTTTGGACATATGGTGAGAGATTGCAAACTCACTATTCCTCGAAGGGAACCAAAGCATAATATCAATAGTCATTAGCAAGAACCACAAATGATATGGATAAGAAATAAGGATCAATTCAACACTGAAGAATGCAATATTTCTCTACAATATCAACACAAGAAACGTGGATGGTATGTTGACAGTGGATTCTCAAAGCATATGACATGTGACAAAGACAGGCTTCTGACATTGAAGAAGGAAAGAGATGGATTAGTTTCATTTGGGAATGAAAAATCAGGTGGGATCATTGGAAAGGGAATAGTCAAGCTTGGAGGTAAGGATGTCATGAAAGAAAATGTCTTATTGGTCGAAGAAAAGAAACACAATCTGCTAAGTGTAAGTCAAATGTGTTATCAAGGAAACAAACTTGTGTTTGATTCAAAGAAGTGCAAGATAAGGAAAGAATAATCAAGAAAGTTGGTAGCTATAGTTGCAAGGACTCCAAGCAAAATATATGTTCTAAATGAAATAGGAAAGGAAAGATGTTTCTTAGGAAAGGATGATGAAATTTGGCTCTAGCACAGAAGAATGGGTCACATAAATTTTGATAATCTTGTCAAACTCAACAAAAAGGAAGCAGTAAGAGAAATGTCTGAGATCTCGAAGCCGACAAACATTTTATGTAAGCATTGTCTACATGGAAAATAGACCAAGACAAAGTTCAATTCAAATGAATACTGCACAAAAAAACCACTGGAAATCATACATATTGATCCGGTTGGACCGACTAGAATAAAAGGATTGAAAGGTGAACAATACTTCATGCTACTAGTTGATGACTACACAAGAATGACTGTAGTTTTCTTTCTAAACAAGAAGTCAGAGGCATTTGAAAGCTTCAATAAATACAAAGAGATGGTTGAAACTGAAACTGAGTTGAGAATCAAGTGTTTGAGATTAGACAATGGAGGAGAATTTACATCAAAGGAATTCATGGAATTCTGCAGTGAGCATAGGATAAAGAGGCAATTATCAGTAGCCAGAAGAGCTCAACAAAATGGAGTTGATGAAAGGAAGAACATAACAGTACATAAAATGGCCAGAACCATGTTAATGGATTCCAAATTAATAGATGTCTTTTGGGTACAAGCAATGCATACAATAGTTCACATTCAGAATATAGGGATGCTCATAAATAATAGTGATAAGACTCCATACAAACTATGAAAAGGAAGACCAACAAATGTAAATCACTTCAGAATTTTTGAAAGCAAATGCTACATCAAAAGAGAAGATGGAAGAATTGGAAAATTTGATTCTCAAGTTGATAAAGGCATACTGGTTGGGTACTCAAGCAAAATGAAAGCATACAAATGTTTCAATATGAGACTCAACGGAATAGTGGAAAGCATCAATGTGACGGTTGATGAGACAAATGGTCGAAAGATAAAAGAAAGTAGCAAATATTTAATGGAACAAGATCACGAAGAAAATTTGAAAGAATAAGAAGTATATGAAGAATCATATGAAGAAGAAGAGCATCCACAAGCAAAGCAAGAACAATAGGATATTCAAGCACCTCCAAAGACACACAGCAGATGAGTGCAGAAGAATCATCCATTAGATTAGATTATTGGAAAGAAAGATGCAGGAGGTTAAACCAGAAGAAGAATGGGTTCACCAAAATAGTAGCATCTAGCACTATTGTCTACAATTGAGACAAACAGTTTTGAATAATCCAAAAAAGATGAACATTGGGTCAAGGCCATGAATGAAGAGTTAGATCAGATAGAGAAGAATGAAACATGGGAACTAGTTCCAAGACCAAAGAACAAGAATGTAATCGGTACAAAGTGGATTTTCAGGAACAAATTGAACAAGGATGGAAAAATTACCATGAACAAAGAAAGATTGGTATGCAAAGGATACTCTCAAGTTGAAGGTATATATTTTTAAGAGACATTTCCCCCAGTTATCAGGATGAAAGCAATCAAACTAATACTAGCTTATGCATGCTTCAAGAATATTAAAGTGTATCATATGGATGTAAAATCAGCATTCCTAAATGGAGATCTAGAGGAAGAAGTCTACAATGAGCAACTAGAAGGATTCCAGTTATCAAAGAAGGAAATTTATGTTTGCAGATTGAAGAAGGATTTATATGGTCTCAAAAAAACCCTCAAACCATGGTATTCGAGATTGGACAGATATTTACAACAACAAGGGTTCGGGAAAGTAAATGCAGACATCAATATCTATATAAAGGTGGATTGAGACRGTATATTGATTATTGAAGTCTATGTAGATGACATTATCTTCAGAAGTGACGATGACAATATGAGTGAGAAGTTTTCCAAATACATGAAACACTATTTTGAGATGTCCTTGATTGGTGAATCAAATTTATTTTTGGAACTACATATATGTCAGAGCAACAAAGTTATCTTCATATCTCAGACAAAATATATCAGAGAAATGTTGAAGAAGTTTGGAATGACATATTGCAAACTAGTTAGTACTCCTATGAAAACAAGTTGCAAGTTAAGTAAGGATGATGATTCCAAGGATGTAGATCAGAGACAGTACAGATCGATGATTGGTAGCTTACTTTATGTGATAGATTCTAGACCAAACGTGATGCAAGTAGTTGGACATGTTGTAAGGTTGCAGGCAGCACCAAAGGAATCACATGTTTTGGCAGTAAAGAGGATATTCAAATATCTCAAGGGTACAGAAGATTGGTTTATGGCATCCAAAAGGGAAGGATCTATCTCTTGTTGCCTACAAAGATGCAGATTGGGCAGGTTGCATTGATGATAGAAGAAGCACAAGTGGAGCATATTTCTACTTGGGTGAGTGCCTAGTATAATGGTTAAGCAAGAAACAATCATCAGTATCTTTGTCCATAGTAGAGGTAGAATACATTGTAGCAGTGACATGTTGTACTCAAGTTATTTGAATGAAGCAGAATTTGTAGGATATGCAAGTAAAGTATGATGAGCCCATTTCAATACTTTGTGACAACATCAATGCCATCAGTATTTCAAAGAATCCAATGATTCACTCTAAGATGAAGCACATTCCAATTAAGTATCACTTCTTAAGGGAACATGCTATAGAGAAGAGCATCAAGATAGAATAGGTTGGGACAAAGGAGCAGATTGCAGATATCTTCACCAAACCACTTGCAAGGGATCCTTTCAAGTATCTACGATAGAAACTTGGAATAGTTTCTTCCCCATAGTGATCCACTCAGCATCAAGCTTAACTGGACAGAGGGAGATAAATATAAGTCTTGAAGAAGTTCAAGTAACAAAACTTTTGAATTCTTTTCATATCTACATCAAGGAATTACACGAGGAAGAACCATGAAGAGAAAAGTCTGAAGAATTTGTGGAGGCTTGTAGATAGGGGGAGCATCCCCAGATGAGGACTACCCTTTGTCATTGATGTCAAAGGAAGAGAGATAAATACTAAGTCATGGAGAGATAGAGGCATGCAGTTAGGGCGAGAAATGGTCATACGGGGAGCATGAGCATAAGGCTTGGAATGCCTAAGTGTTTCCATCAATTCCAAAGGGGGATATTGTTGTACAGTTGGTTGTCATTGATTTCAACCCTTGGAAAGTAATCTTAGAGATTGATGTCAAACCTTGAAGAATTTTGGTAGCCCTGGCGGTGTGGTTTTGGTACCTGAAGTTGAATGAACAATATGGATATAAAGGGTAGTTTGAATGCATGCAATACCCTCATAGATGGATAGTACTTGTCGTTCCATTTTTGGTGATATGCGAAACACCATGCAGTTTCTCATGGTTAGCGAGATATGGCCTTGTAAAGTTGTAATCCCCAAAGAGTGGACAAGAAGCCCCTAGTTTGTTGTAATTCTTGGTCAAAGGGGTAAATTTGTTGTAACAAGAAAACCCTAGAAGCCATAAACTAAGGAGATGATTTAACCTAGCACAAGTATATAAGCACCTCAAGGAGTCATTCACAAGTACACTCACACACTTATTCATTGCTTATCTTTCTTATGATCTAGTGATATTTTTGCTAAGGTTGTAGCGTCATTTTCTGAGGTAGCAAAGGGAGGTCGACAGAGAAAGTTTTTGGGTTGCAACAAACCCTAGTTTTTTAGGTATACACAAGTTGAAAATCAGTCAGGGAGCATATGTACGTGGGCTGTAGTGAAGGAAATGGTGTATATACATGGGTTGTAGTGGACAAAGTCGTGTACAAGTGAAAATCTCATGAAAAGTTGAGTAGATGTTGGTACTAGGTCTCTAGAGTCTGAAAGGAAGGTTAAAGGTTAGCATCTTATTGTTTCAGGTCATCTTCAGAGGTATTGGTATGGTTGTGTACTTGCTTTGATGGTTACTTATTGTTATGATATGGTGTATGCTTGAGGAATACTTGGTATGGTTGGTTTAGTATTTGGATATGGTATATCATGGTTGCTTGGTAGAGTGAGGAGCACTCTTATATCTAGTTCAACACATGACAGGGTTATTATAGTTCTTATCCTTGAGTTGGTTGTATATGGTTGAGGCATATTCATGTTGTATGGTGGCATATGCATAAGGAGAATGCATTGGTTCTTTGAGATACATCATTGATGATATGGTACATATATGCATATGGTTGATGATATGGTATATGGAAGAGGTTGTACATGGTTGATGATCTAGTTCATGATTCACTATGCATTGTTTATGTATCTTTTGGTTCATGATTCATTATTCATTGTTTATGTATCTTTTGGTTCGTGATTAATGCATGAGATAGTATGTATATTGGTATACACTTAATGCATGGTATGGTACAGGTTTAGTTGGTTGATGAGCAGATACAGGTTGATGTGACAGTCACAGTGATAGTGGCAGTAATAGTGGCACAATTTGTGATAACAATATTTGGTCTATGTTTATCTTACAGGGTGGTTGAACAGGGCAAGGATAGGTGGTTGTAGCCACCTTCCATTTGGATCCAGAGAACTCAGGGGGTTGTAGTATCCTCCTGGTTGGAGCTAGATAATTTAGGGAGTTGTAGCTTCCTTTAGGTTGGAGCCTGAGAACAAGAGATTGGAGCTTCCTTCTAGTTGTAGTTGGAGAATCATAAGTTGGTGCTTCCAATGAATGTATTCTTTTGATATATAAGAAAAGCATTATGTGGTTTTCTCTCATTTGGGTTTCCATTCTAGTGTACTATGTATCTATTATGATGTGATGTTGTTTATGATTATACTACCGATGATATATTGAATTATAATGATAAGATATTGAATATTGTTGAGGAATAACTATGGTTAAAAGTACTATAATTTCTCATTACTGATTCACCCCCCTCTCAGTAATCCAACAACAAGCCATCAAATTGTGGTATTCCATTTTTATACATATCGTTTCTCTCCATGATCTACCTTCTAGTGGTTAAACYGATTCCTGAAGGAACTTGCTCTGATACCAACAAATGAAAATGGAAGGAAACTCAGTCTAAATAATTTGAAAGCCAAAAATGTTATCATGAGTGGTCTGGTTGATACAGTATATGTCAAAGTTATGCATTGCATCTCCACAAAGGAGATTTGGGACAAACTTCAAAATTTTTATGAAGGAGACGCAAAAGTCAAGGCAACAAAGATTCAAACTTACAGAGGTCAATTTGAATAGCTGGAGATGAAGGAAGATGAAAATATTGCAGCTTAATTTTTACGAGTTGATGAAGCAATGAATGCAATTAGAGGATTGGGAGAAGAAGTTGATGAATCTATAATTGTTCAAAAATTACAAAGATCTCTTCCAATGATATTTGATCCTAAGATCTCAGCACTAGTATAAAGAACATATCTGGATTCGATAAGCATGGATGAGCTACATGGAATATTCATAGCCTATGAAATGAGAATAGAACAAGATAATCCAGTTACAAAAGAAGAAGCATTTAAATCATCCAAGAAGTCAAATCAAAAGTCAAATTCAGATAGTAGAAGTAGTGACATCTCAGAAGATGATGAAGAGGTAGCCAACTTCGTCAGAAGACTGAAAAAGGGTACCGACAAATATAGAGGTAAGCTTCCATTGATTTTTTTAATTGTGATGGTATTAGTAATTTTGCTATCAAATGTGTCCATAAGAAAAATAAAAGGAATGGAGAAGATGATTCAAATAGAAAACAAATATACAAAGGAAAAAGAGCCAAAAAGAACCAAAACGAAATCTTTCAAGAAAAGATTTTGCACCAAAGAAGACAACACCTCATCAGATAAAGACGAAGTCAGTGAAAGTGATACAAAAAGGGTTATATCCATGGCAGTAGAAGATTCAGATGAAGAAGGAATTGAATAAGAATATGAAGAGGCAGAAAATGAATAGAGAGAAAAAAATTTGAGTGCCATAGAAGTTATAAAAAGAGAAAAGAAGAAAAACAAGTCACTACAGCAAGAACTAAAAATAAAAGAGGAAACTCAAAATTCCAACTCC
>JASDQU010241921.1:27671-43861 GCA_032191745.1 Picea mariana
ATGTACATACGTAGGCTGAAGTGGATTAGGGCATGTACATACGTGGACTGGAGAAGAAGAGGTCACGTACAGTTGGTAAAATCCATGAAAAATTGAGTTGTTAGGGTGCCAGGTTCTCAGAGTTTGAAAGCAAGTTCCCAGGAAGGTCTACAGTGATCAAGTACAACAGATCTATCTATAGGTTCAAAAGGTATGTCATATTCTTATGTGTACTTGGATATTGGTGTCTACATGAGATATGGTTATGGGAGTTTGAGGATTTTCCCTATAGATTTTGTTGGTTATATGGAACTTATTGTATGAGCTAGATCTATAGAAATACATCACTGGTATCTTTGGTATTCATTATTGTTACATCTTGTTAGGTTGAGTGTTGAGGAATATCTTGTATTTCTTGGTACAAGGTTGAGGGTTTTGGGTTGTGATGTGTTGGTGAAGTTGTTGGTGTAGTTTGAGGTTGCATATCAGTGAGGGTTTGATGTCTAGTCCATGTGAGGGTTATTACACTTGATCATGATTGTATACACATGTATGGCACATCACTAGAGAGACATAGATGCATTTGGTTAAGGGATATGTATGATTATGTATGCATGGGGAACAAATAGAGATTTGACATAGTGACAAGTTACAGGATGATGTGATAGAGGCAACAAAGTGTTTGATTTTCAGAAAGGTGAAAACCCTAGATTTTTTAAGGTGTACGCAAGCTCCAGTACAGACAGGTCACATACATTTGAATGTTTCATTATAGACAGGTAGCATACATACGCAATCTATAGCATATAAAGGTTGCGTACCTAGTGGTATTTTTTGGTACAGGTTTATTACAGTTTATTGGTACAGGTTGTTGGCATAGATTGGTATAGGTTTATAGTGTTATATCTCATAGTGACAGTGTAGCATTGGTTCCATCATTTATTTGACACTTATATTTTAGGTCGGTTGGACGAGGTAAGGATAGGTGGTTGTACCAACCTTCTGATTGTATCTGGAGAACATAGAGGGTTGTAGCCTCCTTCTGGTTGTAGCCAGAGAATTGGGGAATTGAATCTTCCCTCAGTTTGTAGAATGAAAATATAGGGGGTTTTAACCTCCTTCTAGTTGCATCTGGAGAACAAAGGAAGTTGGTTCTTCTAATGAATGTAATTCTTAAACACATATAAGAAAAAGCATTCAGTGGTTTTCTCCTGCATTGGGTTTCCACGTAAAAATATTGGTGTACTATGTATGTGTATGATTGATCATTTTTGATGGTTCGTTTATTTTGCATTTGTTGAATGATAATGGTAAATTGATCATAAAGATAAACAACACTTATATACTATGGTTAAAAAGGATAAAAATTTCTATTACTAATTCACCCTCCCCCCCTCTCAGTAATCCAACAAATGGTATCATAGCGACAGGTCTCAATTTCGAAACTCACCTAGCACGCGCTGGGGGGAGATTGTTGGACATTGGATTCAACACTTCCCGCAAGTTTTGTGACATGGTTTAATCCCCTGATGTGGATCCTAACTCTGGCGATTGTGGCAGAGACTAACTCCTGCAGGTTTTTGTCTAACGACAATCATAGTCCAACACAAGCTATCAATTTTTTGGTACAATTAGTGTCTTTGAGGATACAACTAGCACTTGCACCCTCATTAGACTTGGATCCATCAAAATATAGAGTACAAATCTTAGTATATAAATCTAAATTAGTATCTGAATTTAATTTAGTGTCTAAATATAAGTTAGTATCTTTCCTATCTACTATGTTACAGTTAATCTAGGAAATTTATTTGCAATGAAGGTGTTGTAACTTGAGATGGTTTCTGGCTACTTATAAACCATGCCAAGGCATATTTAAAACCAACTTTAGGTCACAAGGTGGATCTTGGACCATAGGGGGGATACCTCATCTTTAAAAATGATGGATTTCCACTATCACTAAACATCAACTTTCATCATTAAGCTCAAATGCCATAATTAGGTAATAAACAACATAAAATAGGGTATACGTGGTTGAGGATAATGAGTTCAAAGGACTAGAATAAAAGACTCTAATTTTAAAAGAGAATAATACTAATCCATTGGGCATGGAGTCTCATCCAACATAGAAAAATACTTACTAATGAAAGGTGGAAGAATGAGAAAACATAAATCTCAGACAATATAGAGGGAAAAGGAAATATCTAAAAACCTGAGATGAATAAGATGAATTGGTCATAAAAATTATGTATCCAGCATGCAAAAATGAACATTTCCATCTGGGCATCAATGAATCTAGACACGAAATAGTCAATAATATAATCTGTTGACAGTGTGAAACATATAACATAACAGTATAAAGGTCATAGACGAAATATTTAAACAATTAAGAAATACAATCATTTTGATATTGGAAAAAACAATTTGTCATGATGTAAATCAAATCAATTAGATAAAGAACGGGTTTGAAAATATAAGAGAGATTAATACAAGTAGATGAAAAGAAAACTTCTGCTAGGGATGAATTGAGAATCCATGGATTTATCTTCAATTTCTAGAAAAAAATTACAATAGCATTATAGGCTTCATTATAAAGGACACGGTCCTTGCTACCTAGAATCTCTTAACCTATCCCCCTTAAGACGAATGTCTTCAAATGTTGCTTATATGCTCGGAATACTGACTTGATGCCTCAAAATTATCCATAAAATATTCAACAAATTCCTTATAAAGTTGATACTATATGGACATATATGCCCTCAAAAGTGGATCTCATAGGTATGCTAAACAGTCGGAACTAATTGTTATAACAACCCCTCAAAACATGTTTGTGCACCAAATCAATTATCCAATTTTATCCTCATTGTAAGCAGCTAATAGCTAATTGTACAAGGGAACTCCAACTATACTTTTTTCTGATTTTTCCTTTATAATAAATTATGCATGGATGGTATGTTAACATTTAGAATGCACATTATATGGAAATATAATTCTAGAACCAAAAGTTTACTATCCAATATTCTTCATCCTGGGTGAGCCTTCAATATCTCAAAACTTCTGGAAAAATTGAACTTTTTTTTGTATGCTCTTCATTAGTGATGAATCGAATTATAATAATATTCTTTCCAATCTCCTCTATAAATCCTTTTTAATAGAAAAGATGTCACTGACATCTTCTACAACATGTTGATATCCATGTGAAGTAACTTCTGATATACTTGATTCTGGTGAACTAGCTTTTCTATATTTGTTTGATTCAGAGGGCTTTGTTTTCTCCAAATGATCATTATCCAACTTTGAAACATCAAGTTTACCATACCTATTTTGCAACAAGTAAGCTTGCCTCTTTGTTTTTTTTTGTTTAGGAATAGATATGTTGCAATTTTTGTGTAGAAGGTTTCAATAGAATCCTCTTCTAGCTTTGTTTTTTTAAATGATGATAAAAAAATTGCAATGACAAGAAGCACAATTAATCTCACCCCCATTTATTTTTTTCTCAGATAAAAGCTACAACAAATAAAAATATAGTTATGAGTAGAAGAAAACTCCTCAGTTAGAGAATCATATGTCTGAGAGGGCACAATCCTTGTGTAGAAGAGATCGACACTGTAAACAAAGACCAAACATGTAGACTCAAAATGATTTCAAATGCATTTTAAGTAGGTGGGATTCTTTTTTGTGCTCTCAGTAGAGATATTCGACATTGAACCCATATTATCAAGATTTTTATCATTATCATCATCTTCTATATCAAATTTCACGGGTTTGAAACCTTTCTTGAACTATGGAACTTCCATGAGTCAAGGAATATTGATCCATGTCTTAGGATTGGGATCCAACAACTTAGGAAGTAGCATCTTAACATCAAAGGAAAACCAAGGCGGGAACTTGAATTCTCCCTTAAGAATATTTCTATACATAGTCATTAGAACAAACAAAATCACCCCACATTACCATATATGAGTTTACCTCAACATCAACATGAGAATACAAAGAAATTGGTGGAGATGGATTATGACACCCGAGCATAAGCTCTAAAACATTTCTAGTGTCTGTACGAGATTGATAGTCATTGATATCTCATAATGATGAGACCTCCAATTGAAGTAGCGATAGACAACCTGGTTTTCATGATATTGAAGCTCTATACTCGACTCACTTTCTCTAATCATCAGCCCCTAGAAGCATATTCTAGATGTATATTTAGAAATCACAGATTCTCCTTACTTTGTGACAATGTAAATATTCAAGCCCTCTCTTTCCACCTTAACATTATTAATTCCTTTACAAACATGTCTCCCTAGTCAATTGTCTCATGAACCACGAGAATTCAGAGGCGGTACTAATTAAAACAGTTGGGATATCTTTTAACTTCTTCTGCATTTAGTCCAAACTTAAACTTATTTTTTCCATGGCAACCTTGAATTTTCCCTCTGACAATGGAAAACATTCCTTTTGAATATGAAATTGTATCTGGGTTGGAAAAGTATTTTTTCTATACTTGAATACATCATGCTCAAGATTATATCCACCATAAGTTCTTTATTCTTAATCATGAACACAACTTGCAAGTCATCCAAACATATTTGGCAGTTGTTTAGAAATTGGAACTATGAACAATTATGTCTGACAGATTTTGCCTTGAAAGTAGTGATATTATTTTCCATATTTTTGCAACTCACAACAAATGCAGTGATTTTTTTTGGATAGGCATCGAATGAGTTGATTTTATGTATTGGTTATGACAAACTCTCCTCTCACTAGGATTTGATTTTATGTATTGGGAAACTTTGGACTGATATTAATGGACACTAGTAATAAGAGGTGGTCAGATGGGAGCAAGAATAATCTAAGGAATGAGAAAATAAATCAATTTTACGGGAAATCCTACATAAATTGTCGGGGTCAATTTATGCTACAACATAATGATTTTAGATTGCTTGTTTAATTCCACAAGTGGAGATATATCAGCAGTAAAGTATTCAAAGAAATTATCCGAGCAATATTCCCTAAAATTGAATTGTTGAACACCACTGGTTCATTAGGGTCATTTAGATATGTGACAATGTGCTTCATGTATATTTTATTTTCCACTTTAATATTATTAAAGAAACCAAAGGTGAGAGAAATCAGTAGGAAAATAACTGGACCATGCTCTACTCGAAATTAGGTCATATCCTTATGGAATGTCCACTATAATGATATCAATAACTTGATGAACTTTAGGATCAAAATCCAATATTCTCAAGACATTATTGATTTCTCTTATGACCTTGACATTTGATCTATCTAATTGAAACTTTTGAATGTCACTCTTTTTAGGTTTAGCATTTGATTTTTGGCACACAGTATAGGGCATAACATTTGATGAAGCACCTGAATCCACCTACAATTGTGCACATTTTTGTTAAATATTTCAAATTTCAGGAGGAAAGGAGTGGTATATTTTGAATTCTTACCAATCATAGAAACGTTAATAGAAAATTGTTTCTTATCATAATCTATACTCTGAATGGATTTACCATTATCTTTGTTTCCCTCCACAGTAGTATATTTTCCTTTACCTGAGGATGATCCTCTAAGGGCCTTAATGAAACTCCCCTGAATTTGTGGTAGCTTTAATAATTCCAACAAAGAAATATTAGCCATGGTATTCTTCATATCTCTACAAAAGCATATTCTATATTAGTTAAGGAAAAGGGAGATGAAGAATCTGCGATAGTGCGAAGTGGACTTATGGGTAGTTAAAGCTTTCTTGGAAGGTTCAAAAGTAGGAGTATCTGATGTTGAAGTTTTTATTTTACTTGTGGTATTGTAATAATTTTGAGACATACAAACTTCTTCAACATATTCATCTTCATCTTCATTTCCTTCAAATATGTTGTGAGAAACATCCCATAATGAATTGAATTATTGTTTGGAGGCCTCTTCTCCATCACCTAATTGGTATTCTTTTGTTGTTTCCTCTTCCTCTTTTTCTCCATATTTATGACTAAGGAGGTTTCCCCACTATATGAAAGAGATTTTAACACATTGAAAAAATCCTCCATATTAATTCCTTCAGTAGGTGGAGAAGTTTTGTTGGTGGGAGGAAGAATCTTCTTAAAACGCGTTTTGAAAAACTTATTGTTAGGGTTAGCCCTGTCTTCTATGGGATTTCTCAAATAATCACTTGAAGGTTATTCCTCTAAGGATTCTCTTTCAGAATAATCTCTTAGGGTAACTAGAGGAGAATTTGGGGGAAGTGGTGTTTCACCACCACAAAGAGATAAGTACTCTTCAAAAGTTGGATCAAAAGGACTAGGTATTCCCCGAATTTGAAAGGTGACAATCAGGGGTTCTAGAAGTTGGGTTATCAGTCTTGGTTGGAAGAATGGGATCAGTTGATGCTTTAATATGAATTTGTCTATGTCTCTTAGGGAGAGGATATTCAATTGATTCCATCTCGCTCTATTTACTCATTCCATAATTTAGGACCCACAAGCATTGAAGCAATTCTCCAATTTCAGAAGACTTGAATCTAGAAGAAGTTGATATTGTAGGATTAGGTTTGCTTTCACTTCGTTGACTTGAAATTGAGTAAGTGTAGATATAAGAGTCAACTACGAGTCTAGGATTCGCTCAACATGAGAAGGATGAGGTTCATTGTACTGAGAGGAGTTTCTTTGCATATTAGAATGGGTATAATCGTGATTACACATTTGTTTATTAGCCATTCATTTTCTCAAGCCCCTCCTTCTAGCACTAATTCTACTGACAAGCCAAAATGTCTTATCTCAATTAGTAAGGGAGAATGCTCGACGACGATTCCAAATGAGACTCACTCTTGCTTGGGATAACAATCTCTAACCATTATGTGGGCCCAGTTTCCACTAAGATTTTTAGAAAGCAAAGAAGGAAATCAAAATTCCTTCATATTATTATTTTAATTCAATTTATTACTAACAAAAATAAAATCTAAGCTATCTAATCTATCTGTCATTATAACATTTCTGAATTAGGAGCTTATCTAATAATTCAGGCACAACATTAAGTTAGATTTCTTAACATTGAAGGAACCACTAACAAATTAATTAATTAAATTATTCACACTGAAAGAATTCAAATGCAATATCATTCAAGCAACTAATGAAATTAATTGATAGTATAGAAGAATCTAATAACACGGTCAATACCATTCATGGCCACCAAATTGAACGTTTTTCCTTTATTCATGTAATAGGAATATTAACATGTTACCATGGGAAAAATTCCCTTTCTCATACTATGGTCTTTCTTTTATAGAATAAGAAAGACCTTTCAAATTCTGTAACTGCTAATAGTTACAGTTACACTGCTTCAAATCACCCTTTTTTTTTTCTTATTATACATTTTAGACTCCCTTTACATCTTTATTTATGAATATACTAAAATTAATAACAAAATTTAGGAAGACTCCTTTGTAGCCAAATTATGTTTGAAAGAAGTCCATAAGTCATCATTCTTGGAAATTTCTTCGACCTTGTCTAGCTACATTCTCTCAATTTCCAATTATCCATCGTGTACCCTTTCAACCACTTCTCATTTCAAGTCTCTTTGAATTCTATTTATGTAAGCATTAGTCATGGTGGAAAGAATTATTGGTTTTATCAGGTAGTTGTTCAAAATATCCTTGTTTATTTCGTTCAATTGTTCAATGAATTTATTTCTCTCATCCCTGCTCTATTCCACCTCTAATATCCAAATATTTATAGGCATTGCTTGGCTTAATTCATCCATGGCTAGCATGACAAATTGGTCCAGTATTTCATATGTTGAGTTCCATAGCCTGAAACAAACCTTAGTGGTGATTGTCATTGTTTCCTCAACATCCTCACAAGATTCCTTTAAAGTATCCAACAATATTTGTATTTTCCCCTTCTCCCTTTGATTAAATATGGGTAAATTTGAAGTTTCCTCTACACAGTGTTTCTTCCAATCCACCACTGCATCAAAAGCATATTGGGAAACCTTTCTCTTATGTTTTTGTTCCTCTACTTGGTCTGAGAGCTTGGTTAACTCATCATGATATTATTGTCTTTCATTCAACTTAGTGAAGAAATTCCTTTCAGTTTCTCTCAGACCTTCATTGGCTATGGTGGCTTCCTCTATTACAACCTCCAAGACACTCATGATTTTATTGCTCTCCTTTAATTTTTCCTCAAATTTATGGATTTTTTCTCCATATTCTATAATATTTAACTTATGTTTCTTAGAGAGAGAAACCTTTTCCTAGTGTTCTACTATCAACTTCTCAATTTTCAGCAGATGTGTTTTCTTCAATGTCTCTATCTCAGCTATGTGTAGTTGATATTTCTCATTAGTATGGCGCTTGAAATCTTCTTCCATGTGACCTCTATGTTTCTTCAACTAATCTTTCAGGACTAATATTTTTACCTTATAGGTGTCTAATGTGACATTGAGATCATTGACAATAATTGAATTTTCTCCTGCAAAGTCACTTACAACGAAAGTTGTATCTTCAACATTCATTTTAGGTTATTTCCCCAAGTTACATAAAATTACTTGATCTAATGTCTCTTTGTTGGGAGTATCTTCTATCAATTGTCTCTTTGCTGACCTCTTAGCAATTCCTCTTTTGGATTTGTTGAAAAAATAATATCCCAAGGACACCAAAACATCATCAAAATAATCTAATTGTGCATAGGAGTAAGAGAAATTGGTCGGTATTGTATTGAGTGGGATATCAGGGTTGATAGGAGAACCAAGAATTGTGATTCCCTTTGTAGTGTTGGGGATATTCCCTTTGTCTTTGTCCTCTTCCAGATTCCTCTTTTAATATGTATCTACTTTAGTTACCTCCTATTCCTTATTTTTGGCTTCTACTTCTTCTCTTTTATTTCTTTTTTCCTTTGTATCTTTTTGAGTTGCTTCCTCTTCTTTATTTTTGTTATCAGTTATCCTCTTCTCTTCTTCTCTTCTTCTCTTCTTCTCTTCTTCTCTTCTTCCCTTTTCTTCTTTTCTTCCTCTGCTTTATTTCTATCTTCTTCTTCTTTTTGTTTCTCCTTCATTCTTAATTTATCCTCTTCTTCCAAATCCTTTTTCACTTGTTCTTCTTCTTTCTTTTATCGAGCCTTGTTTTTGGATTCATTTTGTTCTTGTTCAATGGCTGTTAATTGTTCCCATTGTTCTTTTTCCTTCTTTATTTTATCTTCTTCCTCTGATTGTAACTTTTCTTGTTCTTGTCCATCCCAAACCTTAACAAATGCTTCCTCAAAGGACATGGATCCTTGGAAAATGACATCTGAAGGATTTGTATCATGTTTGAAAGGGTGTATCAATCCAAAAGATATGATATTTTCTCCAACCACACCCTTCGGTTCATGGCTTATTGCCTCACCTATACAGAGACTCATCTCCTTTAGATTTGTGGCATCCTTCCTAGCATGAGGAACATTTAATAGAGATAAAAATCCCACTTTGATGGGAAACCTTGGCCATATTCTCTTTGAACTTGAGGCTAAGAATGCAGTAATCCCTAACTCAATAGTATGATAAGAAATTTCCCTCATAATCATCTTTTCAAGGACATAATTAGGGAGTATATGTGGAGCATATGCATACCCAAAAACTCTGATATAAGTATCATGATTTCATGTGTACCAATCTCCTATGTCTTTGAGGGATGTAACAAATTCTTGGGACAATATCTAAGGTGGTTGATTATAGATGGAAAAAAACAAAGCTATCATGAAATGGTCACAAATGTCATAAAAGTATTTTATTAAATTGTTTTCCCATAACTTAGAGAAATAAATATGTATAGGGGGTAATCTAGGGTTCTAGTTTCAACCCATTATAGGAAAAGGAATTGACAAACATATAACATCAATTAAATGTGCAGACATATAAAGCATGGTTTATTGAGTCCTGGATCCTCTCTAACAACTTCAAAGATGTTGGTAGATAATATTTGGGCCTAGTTGAATATTTTTCCTGCTTCGTCCACATAGTGCACAATAGGTACCCATTGCATCTTGAAATTAGTACACCCTTCTTTTCCATAGAGTCTACATATAATTGTTGACAAGAGCTAGTAGGGTTTTTTGAGATAATGTACTGGATATAGTCTATTATCCCTTGTAAAAAAAGGCTTGTCTTCACCCCACTATTCTTTGATTATCTCAACCAAACTAGGGTTTTCTTTCCTGAAGGTATACAAGAATTGTTTGTTCTGGTATAATTCAGGTGTTCATGGAAATTGGTACACCCTATGAATATCATTTGGCTTCAAGGAGGAAATAGGGGTTTCAGCCTCATTCAATATGGTGGATGTATTTGAATCCAGATGCGAGAAAAACCATCTAACTACATCATTATATGGCAAGATAGCGGGCCTGGACGGAATGGTGTATAACCCGCTCTTCCTAATGTTCTGGTATATGGAAAGTTCGTCGTCATATTTCAAAAAACTCATTAATGAAGATTATGTATATTTTGTTCCATGTGGGGAATCCTTGAAGTACATTGAAGTGATTTATATCTGATAGAAGCAGGTTATTTGGACTCTTTCCCTGAGCGACAACATTGTTAATGGGCTCCCTTCCCCTTCTCATTTGAGCTTTTGACATTTTGTGCTTTTTAAATTATGTAGAATTCAAAATAGTATAATATATTCATAATATGACTTAAATATTATTGTAAATTAACACAATATCATAAATATTAAGGACTTTCTTCTATAACAATCACCTTACTTGAATGCTCTACAATTTATCAAATGAATTCTCAATTAACCAGGGATATTTCTTGGAGGCAGCTTATACACTCTCTCCTTCGAATAGTAACAATTATGATACTCAAAATAAGCTTAAAGTGCTTACTTACCAACCTCATGCTTGGAAATTATTGTGTTTAGGTACGAACTCGTAGTAGGTGTGAAAAGTATAAGGCCATCAATGCCATCAGTAAACTCTTTTGGGAAGAATGCATTTAGAAGAACAAGCTTGTGGGGAGAAGAGATTTTGGGAAAGCATTCTTTGGGAGAATATTTTCAGAGAATATTTTCGAGGAATATATTCGAAGGAAAGGTGTTCAGGGAGAAGGTCTTCAGAATGGCTTGTCTTTGAGAGGTTTCCTTTGGAAAGGTTCTATTATAAGGGTGAAGAGTATTCATTCAAAGAAAAAAACAACGGAGATTCCATGAAAGATTATTTGGAAACTTAGCCTTGGGAAGATTGTTAAAAGGTCCTTAATGAGGGAAAAGAGGGGATATAGGTTAATACCATTATATCAAATTAAAAATATAACCCATTTATCTTAAAAATAAATTAAGGCTAATAGAACAAAATAATGTGAAGAGTGATTGTCGAGCATAAGATTTCGGAAACAGTTCATCGGGAGAAGAATTTCTGAAAAGGAATTTCAGAAAAAGGCTTTCGGGAAATCCCATCGGAAGAGAGCTTGGTCATTTGACATTCTGAAAAGTCGAGCCCGAAAATATCTATCCAATAGGATTGCAGGAAGTACCTTTTGGAAGAAACTATTTGAAAGTGTAAATTGACATTCCAACAAGGAAATACCAAATGGGCGAGCTCAATAAGCTTGCGGGATTTAGGTTTCATAAACAAATTTGAGCAAGGTAAAATTACTTTTCGATAGGGACATCCCAATGAAAAATGTTTGATAGGATCGTGGGCTTTAGGTTTCAAAAGAATGCACCAAAATGGGAATACCCGATAAAAGAATTCTAATAGGCCTTTGGATTAGAAAATACTATGACAAAAAACAGATGTATGAGCATGAATATGATTTGGATAAAACACAATATCAAATAAATTTTGAAATTAAATCATGGATTAGTAGTGATCAAATGCACCAAAAACTCTTCAAACAATCCCAAGTTCAGAAATTGATCAATAGAAAGAGGGTATCGAATAGATCGAATAGTGAATGAGTTACCACCTTCAATAAATATCACACGACTGCTTAGACTTGAGGAACTACTCACACCCTTCATATTTTTATGTATAAATTTGGTATAAGGGGGCATTTAATTTTCCTTAAACATGAACATTTAGTGGGATTTTTTGTAGGTACAACAATACATAATCACAATGAATTGGTAGAATGAAAGGATCCTTATTATTTGGTAGGTACTTTGAGGAATCATGTAAAGACCCCACTCATTCGACTACATGCGACACAAAGCAAGTAATTATTTTTTTTGTTTTAAGCATGAAGGAAATCAACGACAACAATTAATCAACACAACTTGACGACAAACACAACTTACACATTCAGGCAACAGACAATAATGACCTAGCGTACTAGCACATCACACAACCGGATGAAACATGTGATAATCAATAGACAGGCAAACAGCTACACTCCCGACACAAGCAAGACAATGCCTACAAGCTAAAGGACAACCTCAACAACCCAACACATCAGCTTCGACGACCAGTGCCTAGAACACTCTACGGCACGCAAAACCAAACGCATGAAGGAATTACGGAACCAAGTACCAACATCTATTACAATGAACAAAACGCCCACATCGAGAAGCATAAGACTCCGGCCAGGTTATCATTCGCATCTATCCATCAAGGCGTGCAATGATCCCCTCATTAGGAATCATGTCGTAACAAGGTGATAGGCGTGACAGTAACTATGTCGCAACATAAAATTTCTAGACCTTTAACCCAAGCAAAATCCCTCGCGCTAGGAGACCGAATTAACTGTCAAAACATGAAGACTAAACCTAAGCACCCAAACAACAAGTCAACAAAACGCAAGGGAAATATGACTACTATAACAATCATACATCACCTTAAATTCCAAAGAAATCCTACAGCAACATGGTTAATGGCGCCTAGGAATATAATCTTTAACCAATCATACCTCACATTAATTTTCTGATTCCACATGCGTCATACATTCCTTAAATTGGTCTGTCTTTACCATTTACGGAATAACTTCTTGTTTTTTTTTTTTGCATTAAAAAGTGAACTACTATATGCACTTAACATAATCAATATACGTTGTCTATTAATATAAGTGAACTACTTAACATTAAAAAGTGAAGTACGTTGTCTATTAACATTTGAACTACTTAACATAATATAAATGAACTACGTTGTCTATTAAATATTCGATGTTGTCTAAATTATTGATGTTTAAATCCACAATATTGTTTTCTAATATATCGCTATATTATTGTTGTCTATATTATTGTTGGCTATATTAATGTTGTCTAATATATCATTGTTGTCATCATATGAAATGATGTCTATCATATATAAAATTTGTTATCGATTATATATAAAAATTTGTTGTCTATTTTATATAAAGTCATTGTCATCAATATATAAACGTTGTCCAACATATCATTATCAATATCTCAATATTCACATGCAAAAACATATCAATATTCACATATTGATATCATTATTCACGATGTCCAACATATTGACATATCAATATTCACGTTGTCCCACATATTGATATCAATATTCACGTTGTCCAATATTCATGTTGTCTATATGATATATGGGATGGAAACGCAGCCTAAATATATGTTGCCTAGCATTGATATGTTGTCTAGCATTAAAAAGGAAACATTGTCTAAGTTATTGTTGTCTAGCATTGATACACATTCTAAATATATATCATCTAGATATATGATGTCTAAATAAACTGTATGATATTGTTGTCTCACAATTAAAATTTATGGAAATCGTTGTCAGAATTATGTTATCTAACAATAATCATTATGGGAAACTGTTGTGTAGACTTCATTGTGTAATCAAGGCGAATTTATGGGAAATCGTTGTGTAAAATATATTTAAGGTGGAATTGAAACTCTAAGAAAAACGAATCGTTGCCCAGCAAAATCATCATGTAAAATACATTTAAAAGTGAAATAAAATGCTAATAAAAAGGGATCGATGCCTAGTTCACAAGTTTATTGAATAATGTTGTCCATTAATTCATTGTATTAAGTAATTCGTTGTCCATTAATTATTGAAAATATATTAATTCGTTGTCCATTAATACTCACTGTCAACAAAATCAATATTGTTGTCCAGTAGTGAATCTATGACTAACCATTAAACAGTCACCAAAACGCAACCATTACACAAGTAAAATCGCAACCATTACACAAGTAAAAATGCAGCCATTACACCAGTAAAAATGCAACCATTACACAAGTAAAAACGCAGCCATTACACCAGTAAAAACGCAACCATTACACAAGTAAAAATGCAGCCATTACACTAGTAAAAACACAATCACATATGGTCATAAAACATAGTGATGTTCTGGCAAAAACTGTTGATTAAGGTTGGTTGTCATTGATGTCAACCCTTGAAGAAAGCCACGTAGCACAAAGGTTTGGGTAATGGACCCAATATTTTTTGATGTAAATATGACTCATTATTGTTTTTCATGGTTAATAAGAAGTAAATATGGATGAACTCCAAAGTGTTCCCTTATGGTGACAGCCCTCATGGGAAGACGCTTTGCGGAGTAAGAGAACCCATGCTTAATTGTGGAATAATGAGATGAAGGACAGTGAATTTGTCAGGGAAAATATCCTATATGGATAGTTCTTGTCATGCCATTTCCAGTGGTATGTGGAACGTCACATAAATCCTCATGGTTAGAGAGTTATTTCCATGATAAGTTGGAGACCCCAGGTTTGGGTAATGGACCCAAGTTTGTTTGATGGGTAATGATATGAGTTATGATATATTTTCAGATAATACTATTATATATGGATAGTACATGTCATTCCATTTCTGGTGGTATGTGGAACATCACATAACTCCTCACGGTTTGAGACTTATGGCCTTACGAAGTTGGAGGACCCTCATATGTCATCTAGAAGCCCCAAAAGGTCAAAGTAGTCAAAGTGGTTTAAGAGATTTTAAAAGGTAAATAATAAAGTGAAGTAATGAGTGTATTATAATTCAAATTGAATCCAAAATAAATTATTTCAATAATAAATTTAATGGAGAAATTAGAAGTTGGTTAACCCTAAAATAAGGAAAGTGGGGCCAAGTGACCTAGAAGATGTTTTTAAAGAAGCTACTTGGAGAGTATAAATAAGAGACAAGGATCTCTCATTTAAGATACACTTGAGTATATTGAATATATATAGGTGTCAGAGGTAATCAAGGATATCTAAGCTGAATTTTTGAGGTAAGGTGAAGAAAAGAAGGCCGAAATGCAAGGAAGGATAAAATTTTTTGATGGTGCTTTCTAAGGTATGTTATTTATAGGTCATCTCACCATTTTCGGTATAACGTTTTTTCTATAATGATTCATACCATGAAATTTCTATTCCATTGAGAAAATATATCCAAGTATCTGTGGTAAAAAAATCAACTTGTGTATCGTTGTATTTTGGGAGTTACACTCCGTGGAAAATAGGGTTTGTGGCTAGTCCTGAAACTAGTCAAAAACAGGTGTTTTGGGTAAAAACATCATAACTTCTTCATAACAGTTCCATATTTAATGAAACCAAATGTGTTGGTTAGGGTAAAGTCTATAGTATTCATTTTAACAGTTTCATATCAATTCAACAAATATTCCATGTATGGAACGCTCTACAATGTCTCTCTCTAGAATAAGCCAGAATTCAGCAAGGTATACCATTTTTTCTATAACTCCTTTTCTAAGAGGTTGCAAGTAGTGACACCTGGAGGAATTGCATAAAACACATTGAAGAACATTGTATATCAGTTTCATATATTTATACATTACAGGTACAAATTTATGATTACTTCAAGTTAGGGTTGTTGACTAATCCAAAACTAGGCATGTGAGACTAAAGAAAAGTTTGATGAAAATGCTAGTCTCTTGTTGTTAAAGTTAAGGAAGTTTTGAAGGAATGTGATCATATACACTAAGTCTATTACAGAGCTACAAATCATATTTGGATGATTAAATTGATGAGGGCTTTTGGTTGAGGTACATGTTGAGTACATGGTTGAGACAAGTAGTTGATGAGTTGGCACATACATGAGGTGTATAGTTGATGATGTTAGTACATATTGATGAGTCATAGTTGATGAGTACTTGACACATGATTGGTACATACTTGGTACATGGTTGGATGCACTTGTTTATGGTACAAGTTGATTACAGGTTGTTTGGTACAGGTTGGTGCATGGTTGATGCACTTGTTTATGGTACAGGTTGATTACAGGTTCAGGTTCAGGTTGATG
>JASDQU010241921.1:43961-55737 GCA_032191745.1 Picea mariana
GGTACATACTTGGTACATGGTTGGATGCACTTGTTTATGGTACAGGTTGATTACAGGTTGTTTGGTATAGGTTGGTGCATGGTTGATGCACTTGTTTATGGTACAGATTGATTACAGGTTCAGGTACAGGTTGATGCATGGTTCAGATTTATTGGTATAGGTTTATAGTGGTATATCTCAAAGTGATAGTTTGACAGTGGTTCCATCATTCTACTTCTACTTTAGGGTGGTTGGACAGGGCAAGAACAAGTGGTTGTAGCAACCTTCCGGTTGTAGCCGGAGAACATAGGAGGTTGTAGCCAGAGAATTGGGGAGTTGGAGATTCCTTCAGGTTGTAGCCTAAGAAACTAGGGGGTTGGAGCCTCCTTCCAGTTGCAACTAGAAAACAAAGGAAGTTGGTGCTTCCAATGAATGTAATTCTTCAAGACATATAAGAAAAATCATTTCATGGTTTTCTCTCGATTTGGGTTTCCACGTAAAAAACTGGTGTACTATGTATGTGTATGATTGTTCATTTGTTTATTGCTTATTTACTCTGCAGTTATTGGATGATAATGCTTCATTGATATAACACTTGGATTATATGGTTTAAAAGGATTAAATTTCTCTATTACTGATTCACCCCCCCTCTCAGTAATCCAACAAAAACAATTGGGTAAAAACGATTTCTTCAGAGATTAATCCTTCAAGGATTAATCATTCAACACAGAGTTTAAACATTCCAAATAAACGCAAAGTTGATCATTCAAGGAAAGGTAGAGGCAATCAATCACAAGAAACCACAGAGATTTATCATAATAGAAAAACGCAGAGATAAGTACGGGATAGATAGTTGGGCGAAAGTTATCCTTCACTTATTATCCATGCACAGGAAAGAAGGGAATTTGAATCTATAAGTATTTAAACACCGTAGTGACGATCGTCGATTCGGCTCCTGRATGACTGCTCAGGCACAGACTAACAACTTAAGGGATAAGGAACAGAAGATAGAAACACAATCTGCATCCAGATCTTCTCCATGCAGAAGCAAATAATGAAATAAAAGTGCAATCAAGGAATAATGAAAACGCAGGGGAGATACAAGAATGCAAACAAGGTTGAGTTCGGGGCTCATTCTAGCCATGCGCAAAGAGACAGTAACTCAAAAATAAAGGATACAGTGGATAACAAGGGTTCTTACTGAATAAATCAAGCAACAAGGGGATTACAATTACAATAGGAATGCATGTGCAAGAAAGCTCATGGCCGTGAAATCTTCAACCGAGTACAGAAAAACATGTATAAATTAAATTCATTGCAAGTAACCACTTGAACAGGCATACCTTATCCAAATGTGAATGCTCTGAAGTTGTTTTCATGCACGTGCTCTATCCAGCTCCTGCTTTCCAATCGATGTGACCTCATCGGTACCTCCCAGCCAACACTAGGGGTACTCTTCTTCCCCTTGAGCCCCCCGAGCCGCAAAGGGTCCACGCACACAATACAAGGGAATGCTAGCACCCAGCTCACCTTGCAAGGTCGAGCTACCACTTGTTACCAGAGCTGGGCATCCCAACTCGCACAAGAGAAAGTTTAGTTAAGGTAAAATTTCAGCAGTGTAACGTTACGCAAAAAGATGAGATCCATACTCCTCCTCCTCCATCCTTTTTATAGATTTTTCAAGTAATTAGTTTCCCAAATTCTCATTAAATTCCTTTTTCATTTAGTTAATTTCGAAAAACCTTGCCCGTACACATGTCACCCGATCCCCTAGTTGCACCAGAAAATCAATTTTATTAATTAATTGAATATTCATATTTCCCTCACCCACCTAAAGCATTCCTAAAAATGCTCCTTGGTGTCCCAAAATTCCCTTACACTTCTTAAATGATTTACGCCTTACTTAATTCCTAGTTGATTTCGTAATTAGAAAGTTCTAAAGGCAAGATTCCTTACTAAGTTTGACATTCAGCTTTTTCCTTACGTTTCTTGTTTTCTTTAAGTTTCCCTTTTTCTTTAAGTTCCTATTTCTTTTAAGTTTCCCCCTTTCTCATTTTTAACTAAAAAAAATCAATTTAGCAAGTGTAGATAAAACAACCCTTTTACCCTTTTTCCGTTTTAATTAAAAATTAACTTAGCAAGTGTAGATAAAACAACCATTACCCCTTTTTTTTAAATTAATCCTCCATTATAATTTTGACTTTAATAAATAAGTTTGAATTTCTTACCCCCCTTCTTGTTACATGTTTATTTATTATTTTTTTTTTTACCACAAGTTCTACTTAGTCCTAGGTTTTGATTTCACTAGGTTGAGCGACATTTTTTTTTTATTAGGAAAAATTGTTTTTAAATATTACTTATCACATCATTCATTTTAAGGCCGACTAATTTTATTCACTTACCAGTTAAAATCACGACATGCCCTTCTAGACGCACTAGGTGCTCCAAGGGTGCCACTTGCCTCTTTCTGTTTTCCTTGAGTGACATGCCCTTGAAGACGCACTACGTGCTCCAAGGGTTCTACTGACCTATTTCCATTTTCCTTGAGTGACGTGCCCTTCAGGATGTACTACGTGCTCCAAGGGTGCCACTCGTCTCTTGACTAAATTTGGTAGATGTCAAACCCCTGGAGTCAATACTCCGCCAGGTGATCTTGTGGGAGACTAAGGGCCTCTAAGGAATAAGGCCCATGCATTATTATGTGCCCTTTAGAATCATCGTGAGCGACTTTTACAGTCTGCCCTCATGGCATCGTGGGTCTTCTCGAACTAGGTAATCATTAACCTACAGTTCGAGCCATGGTGGGAGTGCTAGTAGGTTGTGGTAGGGTTGTTGCCACACCTCTCCCTCAAAGTCTCTAGTTGTTGTGCGTGACCCCTCTACTCCATATGTGAGTCTGGTCGACAGGCTATCGTCATCCTGCATCCATCAGCGAATGATGTCAGCGATAATAATCAATCATAATAACATCTAATCATATGTACATATGTCACATCAACAACATTCAAACCCAACAGTCCACTCCCTGACTTGATCTAGAGTCCAAGGGGTTTCATCAATGCCTATGCATCCTCGAGATCCAAAGTCCTGCACATGCAAGAGAACCTAGTCAATATCACATGTCTAGGTAAATACAACCAAATAACATATCATCAAATCCATAATATCTCATAATCATAATCAAAATGACCCATATATATAATAAGCCGGATCACTTGCAAGCAAGTGTCTTCAAAGAATAAGTTCGCTCAGTGCACACAAGAGCGAGATGTTACATACAGCCCCTCTTGGTTTAAACTTCGTCCCAAAGTTTCACAATATATAAGTGCTGAAATAAAGTGTATCACAGTATCATAAGTCTATATATCAAACAAAAACGGAAACTACTGACACATATCATATGTGTCCTCCCAGGTCGCTGAGTGTGGACTATAGTTGTCCCATTGGACCTTGACCTAATATATTGTTCGATGTCGTAGTTGTCGAATGTGATGGTCAAGGATTCAGATTGGATCCACCATGAGCACACCCTCGTCAGATACCTACAAATAAATCATGCCAATAGCATGTGTAGGATCACTAATATAATGTCTCAAAATAGATACGTGAAAAACATCATGCATACACCTCAAAGAATCAGGCAAGGCTAGTCGATAGGCCGCGGGCCCCTTCTTTTCCACAATATCGAAAGGTCCCACGAACCTAGGATATATTTTAGCACCCTTTCCAAACTTGATCGAACTCTTATGTGTTTTCACCCGCAAGAAGACTCGGTTGCCTACTTTGTAACTACGGTCGACATAGTGTGCATTGGCATAACTCTTATGTCGATCATGCACTTCCTTGATTCTTTGTCTTATTGTTTTCATTTGATCTTCCATTTCTTAGATCGCTTCTGGTCCCACCAGGACCCTATCCTCAAGTCAATCCCAACTCAAAGGCGTCTGACATGGTTTCTCGTAAAGAAACTCGAAAGGCGCCATCTTAATGGTGCTTTGATAACTGTTTTTATATGCGAATTCTACCAGTGGCAAGAATTCCTCCCAATGCTTATGTTGGTCCATCACATACATGTGAAACATATCTCTAAGATTTGGTTTTTTCATTCAGTCTGCACGTCTGTCTTTGGGTGACACGCAATACTAAACTTAAGTTGGGTTCCCAAGGCCTCTTGTAAACTAGTCCAAAATCGTCTAGTAAACATCGATCCTCGATCAGATATAATCCTCTTAGGTACGCCATGCAGCCACACAATATCACTGATGAAAACTCTAGATATGTCAGGTTCCTGATATGTCGTACGCACAGGAATAAAATGACCACTCTTCCTCAGTATCAACTACCACAAATATCGAGTCATGTCTCCTTGTCGTCAGTGGAAATCCACCAATGAAATCCATCATAATGGCCTCCCATTTCGATTCTGGAATTGCGTGTGGTTGTAGTAATCCTGCTAGATGTCTATGTTTAGCCTTCACCTGCTAACATTCTAGACATCTGGCCACATAGTTGACTATGTCTACTTCCATTCCTTTTCAGAAGAATAAGGGTTTAAGGTCTACCCTCATCTTCGTGACTCCAGGATGACCCATGTACACTGCTCTATGAGCCTTGTTTAGGATCAAACTCCTCAACTCATTGTTGGTTGGTACGTAAATTCGACTTTTAAATCTCAATAATTCAGCGTTGTCCATAGTAAATTATTCAAATTTTGGTACCATCATTGTGTTTTGTCCAATAAAATCCTTGACCTCTTTGTACCAGTCATCGTCGCGTTGTAAAGTTAGAATATTTTTATGTAGATTCGTCTGAAGAAGCATCACCGAAAAGATGCAGGGTCTCTAACTCAACACATCTTCCACTCTGTTCATTGTACCTTTTATGTAAGTAATCTTGAAATCGTACTCGCTAAGAAATTCCGACCAATGTCGTTGTCACGCGTTCAAGTCGCTTTGCATAAAGATGTGTTGTAGTCCATAGTGGTCCATTTTTAGTTCAAATTTCCGTCCAATAAGGTAGTGTCTCCAAACTCTCAAGGCATATACAATGGCTAACAACTCCAAATCGTATGTCACATAGTTCTCCTCATACCTTCTCAACTTCCTCGAGATGTAAGCGATCACTCGACTGTCTTGCATAAAGACTCTGCCTAAGCCTTCCTTGGATGCGTCGGTGCATACCAAGAAGTCTGTGTCCATATCAGGGAGCTTTAGTATCGGTGTTGTTGTCAACATCTCCTTGAGCCTCCACAATGTTTCCGCGCATTTCTCGGTCCAAACTAACTTCTTGTTCCTCTTCTACAATTTCGTAATTGGATTTTCTATCTTCGAAAAACCCTCAACGAACCATCGATACTATCCTGCTAAACCCATGGAGATACGCACTTCCGGGAGATTTGTCGATGCAGGCAATTCCGTAATAGCCTTGACCTTTGTTGGATCCATGGCAATACCTTCGTTGGAGATGACATGCCCTAAGTAGTGAATCTTTGATTGATAAAATGAGCATTTAGACAATTTCCCATGCAATTTGTTCTCTCGCAGACACTATAGTACCAATCGCAAGTGCTCTTCATGCTCCTCCATCGGCTGAGAATAAATCAAAATATCATCAATGAATACATGGACGAACTTTTCCAAGTATTTTTGGAACACCCCATTCATCAAACTCATAAATACCCCAGGGGCATTCATCAGTCCAAATGGTAAAACAGTAAAATCGTAATGTCCAAACCTCGTCTTAAAGGCATTCTTAGGGACGTCATCCTCCTTGACTCATAACTGGTGATACCCTGATGTCAAGTCGATCTTTGAAAACACCGTTGCACCCTTCATCTGATCAAAAAAATCATCAATACGTGGCAACGGATATTGATTCTTGATTGTTGCCTTGTTCAACTGACAGTAGTCAATGCAGAGTCTCCACGACCCATCCTTCTTTCGAATGAAAATAATAGACACACCCCATGGTGACACACTTGGATGTATAAGTCCTAGGTCCAGCAACTCCTTCAGTTGCATTTTCAACTGTTGTAACTATGAGGTCGACATCCAATAAGGCATTCTTGCTATTGGTTTAGTCCCTAGTTTTAGTTCTATGGTAAATTCTAATTCCCTCTCCAGTGGCATCCCAGGTAACTCCTCAGGGAAGACGTCTGCAAACTCTCTCACCACCGGAAGGTTCTCTAGACCTTCTGCTACTCCCTTCTTGTTTAACGCAAGGATCGCATAAAGCTTACATCCCTTGCGCATGCTCTTCCGTAGGTGCAAGGAAGAGATGAACCTTAGGGAAACTCCATGGTTCTGACCTACAATCACGTGTCTCTTCTCCTCATCATCGACCAAGCTCAATCATTTCGGCTTATAGTTGAGTATCACCTCATGCGATTCCAACCAATCCATACCAATCAAGACATCATAAGATCCTAATATCATGACATACAGGTTGGCCCTAGTGATAAACTATCCTATGTTAAGGCTACAGCCCATAACCTTCCCTCCAACCTTCTATTTGGCTCTAGAAACCATTTCTACAAAGATAAACTCATCCTGTTCGACTGCCTTTACCTTAATTCTTTTTAGTGCTTCCCCAGAAATGAAACTCTCTGTAGCACCTAGATCTATCAAAATAATAAGGGTATGGTCAGCGACAGTACCTAACATCTCAAGCACAGTTGAGTGGTGCTCTACCTGGCACTTATTCACCGTTGCATGAATCCGATGGGCCTTGCCCAAATCTCCCATGGTAGTGCGTCTGGCTGATCCAGATGCTCTAGTCCTCTCCACTAGGCAGTCGTACTTCTAATGTGGCTCCCCACATGTCCAACACCCTTTCTTCGGTTCAGTACTCCTAGCACCCAAAGTAGAAGTTGACGGCCCACCGGCTTGGAACCCTGGTCTATTCTGTTGAACAGGCCTAAACTATTCTTTCTATGGTCGACATTGTTGTTGATGTTGTGGTCCTTGGTAAGGAGTTTGTTGTTGCGGTGCTAGTCATCGAAGTGTAGTGAATGTGGATCCTCTCTGGAAGCCATGATATCCTAGTGTATGTCTAGTTAATGTCTACTATTGTTGCACACTAGATGACACCTACCCTGCTCGTATCGCTGGAGTCCTACTCTAAACCCCGTTGATAAGCTCCTCCTCTGCTATGAGGGCCTTCTGGACAGCATCATGCAATGTCTGAGGCATCAGAATCCTAACCTTTGCACGAATGCTGACATTAAGGCCAAACAAGAACCTATTGACCTTAAGTTTCTCGGTATTCAAGTGTGGAGCATACCGAAGCAACTCCATAAAATGAGCCTCGTACTCAGGCACCGTATGGTCTCCCTGTCACAAGGCATTGAACTCGTTGAGCTGACACTTAAGGAATTCCTCTGATAGATACCTCTATCGAAACCGTTCCTCGAACAGTTCCCATGACACGTATTTGACGGCCATGTTCAATTGTAGAAAGAGCATCTTCCACCATAGAAGAGTGCTCCCCTTTAGTTGAAATACCGCCATGCAGACCTTCATGTTAGATGTATAGTCGCGAAGTGCAAAGCATATCACCATATTCTCCAACCATGCCTCAGTGGCTGTGTCGTCTGGGGCACCAAAGAACTCGGGAAATTTGACCTTCTCGAGCTCATGATAAATGCTACCAGTACCTACCAGAGAGYGTGGTGGACCCTCAGGGGGTGTCGGCACCCTGGCCTCATCTTTGTCCAAACGGTTGATTAGTGCCTCAGACATCCACTGAAAGGACCTCATCAGCCCAACCACATCACCCACTACTGTATGTTCCTGCCTGACCACTTGTTCGTCTCTCTAAGGGTTAGACCCCTCAGGCATGGATGTTATTGGGGGCATCATGCCTCCTCCCCTAGCACCTCGTCATCTACATCCGCGGCGTCCTCTAACCATGATTACATGCACGCATAAAATCAATTTAATTAGCATCCTTTTAATCAAATATCTACTCAACGAAATTTGTAGTGATCCCAAGTCGTGGGTCGAACCCGCTCTGATACCATATGTAAAGACCCCACTCGTTCGACTACGACTACATGCGATGCAAAGTAAGTAATTGCTTTTTTATTTTAAGCAAGAAGGAAATCAATGACAACAATTAATCAACACGACTTGACAACGAACACAACTTACACATTCAGGCAACAGAAAACAACGACCCAACGTACGAGCACATCATGCAACTAGACGAAACATGTGATAATCAATAGACAGGTAAAAAAGGCTACCCGTCCGACACAAGCAAGACAATGCCTACAAGATAAAGGACAAACTCAACAACCCGACACATTGGCTTCTACGACCAGTACCTACAACCCTCTACGGTGTGAAAAAACAAACTCATTAAGGCATTATGGAACCAAGTACCAACATCTATTATAAGGAACAAAACGCCCACATCAGGAAGCACAAGACTCCGACCAGGTTATCATTCGCATCTATCTATTAGGGAATGCAATGATCCCCTCATCAGGAATCATGTCATCACAAGGTGATATGCGTGACTATAACCATGGCACAACATAACATTTCTAGACCTTTAACCCAAGCTAAATCCCTCGCGCTAGGAGACCGAATTAACTGTCAAAACATGAAGAATAAACCCAAGCACCCAAAATACAAGTCAACAAGATGCAAGGGAAATCTAACTACTATAACAATCATACATCACCTTAAATTCCAAATCAATCCTACAACAACATGGTTAATGGTGCCTAGGAATCTAATCTTTAACCAATCATACCTCACATTAATTTCTTGATTCCACATGCGTCATACATTCCTTAAACTGATCTTTCTTTACTATTTTTGGAATAACTTCTTGTTTTGTTTTTTTTTTGCATTAAAAATTGAGCTACTATATGCACTTAACATAATCAATATACGTTGTCTATTAATATAAGTGAACTACTTAACATTAAAAAGTGAACTATGATGTCTATTAACATTTGAACTACTTAACATAATATAAATGAACTACGTTTTCTATTAAATATTCGATGTTGTTGTCTAAATTATTGTTGTCTAAATCCACGATATTGTTGTCTAATATATCGCTATATTATTGATGTCTATATTATTGTTGGATATATTATTGTTGTCTAATATATCATTGTTGTCATCATATGAAATGGTGTCTATCATATATAAAATATGTTGTCAATTATATATAAAAATATGTTGTCTATTTTTTATAAAGTCGTTGTCATCAATATATAAACGTTGTCCAACATATCATTATCGATATCTCAATATTCACATGCAAAAACATATCAATATTCACATATTTATATCATTATTCGCGTTGTCCAACATATTGACATATCAATATTCACGTTGTCCCACATATTGATATCAATATTCACATTGTCTATATGATATATGGGATGGAAACACAACCTCAATATATGTTGCTTAGCATTGATACATTGTCTAGCATTTAAAAGGAAATGTTGTCTAAGTTATCATTGTCTAGCATTCATATGCATTCTAAATATATATTGTCTAGATATATGTTGTCTAAATAAACTGTATGATATCGCTGCCTCACAATTAAAATTTATGGAAATCGATGTCAAAATTATGCTATCTAACAATAACCATTATGGGAAATCGTTGTGTAATCAAGGCAAATTTATGGGAAATCGTTGTGTAAAATACGTTTAAGGTGGAATTGAAACTCTATGAAAAATGGATCACTGCCCAGCAGAATCACAGTGTAAAATACATTTAAAAGTGAAATTAAAATGCTAAGAAAAATGGATCGATGCCCAGTTCAAAAGTTTATTGAATAATGTTGTTCATTGATTCGTTGTATTAAGTAATTCGATGTCCATTAATTATTGAAAATATAATAATTCATTGTCCATTAATACTCACTGTTAACAAAATCAATATCGATGTCCAGTAATGAATCTATGACTAACCATTACACAGTCACCAAAACACAACCATTACACAAGTAAAATCACAACCATTACACAAGTTTAAACACAGCCATTACACCAGTAAAAACACAACCATTACACAAGTAAAAACGCATCCATTACACCAGTAAAAACGCAGCCATTACACAAGTAAAAATGCATTACACCAGTAAAAACGGAATCACATATGGTCATAAAACGCAGTCATGTTCTGGAAAAAATGATTGGGTAAAAACGATTTGGGAAAAATGATTTCTTCAGAGATTAATCCTTCAAGGATTAATCATTCAACGTAGAGTTTAAACATTCCAAAGAAACGCAGAGTTGTTCATTCAAGGAAAGACAGAGGTAATCAATCACAAGAAACCGCAGAGATTTATCATAAGAGAAAAACGTAGAGATAAGTAAGGGATATATAGTTGGGAGAAATTTATCCTTCACTCATTATCCATGCACGGGAAAGAAGGGAATTTGAATCTATAAGTCTTTAAACACCGTAGTGACGACCATCGATTTGGCTCCTGGCCAACTGCTCAGGCATGGACTAACAACTTAAGGGATAAGGGACAGAAGATAGAAACACAATCTACATCCAAATCTTCTCCGTGGAGAAGCAAATAACGAAATAAAAGTGCAATCAAGGAATAATGAAAATGGAGGGAGGAGATACAAGAACGTAGGCAAGGTTGAGTCCGAGGCTCATTATGGCCATGCGCAAAGTGACAGTAACTCAAAAATAAAGGATACAATGGATAGCAAGGGTTATTACCGAATAAATCAAGCAACAAGGGGATTACAATTACAATAGGAATGCATGTGCAAGAAATCTCATGGCCATGAAATCTTCAACCGAGTACAGAAAAACATGTATAAATTAAATTCATTGCAAGTAACAACTTGAACAAGCGTACCTTATCCAAATGTGAATTCTCCGAAGTCATTGTCTCGCGTGCACTTCGTCCAGCTCCCTCTTGCCAATCGATGTGACATCATCGATACCTCCCAACCAACACTAGGGGTACTCTTCTTACCCATGAGCCCCCTGAGCCGCAAAGGGTCCATGCACACAATACCAGAGAATGATAGCACCCATCTCACCTCGCAAGGTCGAGCTACCACTCGTTACTCGAGCTAGGTATCCTAACTCCCACAAGAGAAAGTTTAGTCAAGGTAAAATTTCAGCAGCGTAACGTTACGCAAAAATATGAGATCCATACTCCTCCTCCTCCATCCTTTTAATAGAGTTTTCAAGCAATTAGTTTCTCAAATTCTCATTAAATTCCTTTTTCATTTAGTTAATTTTGAAAAACCTCGTCTCTACACATGTCGCTAGATCCCCTAGTTGCACCAGAAAATCAATTTTATTAATTAATTAAGTATTATTATTTCCCTCACCCACCTAAAGCGTTCCTAAAAACACTCCTTGGTGTCCCAAAATTCTCTTACACTTCTTAAATGACTTGTGCCTTACTTAATTCCTAGTTGAGTTCATAATTAGAAAGTTCTAAAGGCAAGATTCCTTACTAAGTTAGACACTCATCTTTTTCCTTATGTTTCCCCTTTTCTTTAAGTTTCCCTTTTTCTTTAAGTTTCCTATTTATTTTAAGTTTCCCCCTTTTTCATTTTTAACTAAAAAAAATCAATTTAGCAAGTGTAGATAAAACAACCCTTTTACCCTTTTTTCACTTTAATTAAAAATTAATTTAGCAAGTGTAGATAAAACAACCATTACCCTTTTTTTTTTAAATTAATCCTCCATTATAATTTTGACTTTAATAAATAAGTTTGAATTTCTTGCCCCCCTTCTTGTTATATGCTTATTTATTAATTTTTTTTACCACAAGGTCTAATTAG
>JASDQU010241921.1:55757-74228 GCA_032191745.1 Picea mariana
TTTTCACTTTAATTAAAAATTAATTTAGCAAGTGTAGATAAAACAACCATTACCCTTTTTTTTTTAAATTAATCCTCCATTATAATTTTGACTTTAATAAATAAGTTTGAATTTCTTGCCCCCCTTCTTGTTATATGCTTATTTATTAATTTTTTTTACCACAAGGTCTAATTAGCCCTAGGTTTTAATTTCACTAGGTTGGGCGACATTTTTTTTTTTAATGGGAAAATTTGTTTTTAAATCTTACTTATCACATCATTCATTTTAAGGCTGACTAATTTTATTCACTTACCAATTAAAATCGCAACGTTCCCTTCAGAACGCACTAGGTGCTCCAAGGGTGTCACTCCCCTCTTTCTATTTTCCTTGCGCGACGTGCCCTTCAGGATGCACTACATGCTCCAAGGGTGCCACTCACCTCTTGATTGAATTTGGTAGACGTCAAACCCCTGGAGTCAATACTCTGCCATGTGATCTTATGGGAGACTAAGGGCCTCTAAGGAATAAGGCCCCTACCTTATTGCGTGCCCCTTAGAATCATCGTGAGCAACTGTCATAGTCTTCCTTCACGGCATCGTAGGTCTTCTCGAACTAGGTAATCGTTAACCTACAGTTCGAGCCACGACGGGAGTGCTAGTAGGTTGTGGCAAGGCTTCTACCACACCTCTCCCTCAAAGTCTCTGGTTGTCATGCGTGACCCATCTACTCCATATGTGAGTCTAGTCGGCAAGCTATCATCAGCCTGCATCCATCGACGAATCATGTCATCAATAATAATCAATCATCATAACATCCAATCATATGTACATATGTCACATCAACAAACAACATTCAAACACAATAGTCCACTCCCTGACTCAATCTGGATTCTAAGGGGTTTCATTGATGCCTTTGCATCCTCGAGGTCCAAAGTCCTGCACACTCAGGAGAACCCAATCAATAGCACCTGTCTAGGTAAATACAACCAAATAACATATCATCAAATCCATAATATCTCATAATCATAATCAAAATGACCCATAGATATAATAACTCAGATCACTTGCAAGCAAGTGTCCTCACAGAATATGTTCGCTCAGTGCGTGCAAGAGAGGGATGTTACAAATCCATGGAAACAATTTTCCATGGGGATCATGCCTTTGTGTCCTCTCAAATGCTTCATACCATCTACATTTAAAAATACAACATTTGAAGGATTGACAATCCAACTCACTAAATTCAAGGGTTTGGGCTAGTAGTAATCCAGGCTAGCCCTATATTTATTTCCCTCAAAGATGAAAATGGTGACCAATGGACATTGCAATTGAATTTTTTCAAAATAAAAACTATTCCCTTCAATAATATTCTTCTCTTTTGAATTTGCTTGACTTGATTGTTTCAAATCAACCATGATTCCATAATAAAAGGATCATCTCTTATCATCTATACTCTCTAAATGAAAATATTGACCATATGCTCACATTGTAGGATATTTCCCCACTTGTGGTAGATCTTTTATGTTAGTGAAAATAAATATAAGTATGCACAATTAAATAGTTAATGGTGCCAATATTGTATTGAAAAAATATTTCATAAGAATTCCAAAAATACCTTTCTTTCACATCATCTATAAATGTTGATCTCATCTTTATTTATGTTTTAATCTAGGGCCACCTCACCTATTTTATCATGAATTTGTTCACTAACTCATTCAAGTGTGCAGTGTTTTCCCGATTATCCATTTAGATCAATGTGAAGTGGAGCACTCTGTGGGTTCAATCTCCTAAATTGTCCTCTCAATTCTTATGCTTCTTCACTTTTTATATTATACAAATCAGTGCATTGATTGACATATATTCCATTTGGTATAGAATTTGTTTTCAAGCACAACACATTCATCGACACATATTAAAGAATCATGATGTATTTAAATCTCTAAATGTTTTTCTATAAATTTAAAAATAATAATTTTTAGAGTAAAAAATTGTAAAAGTGACCACATTGATCATGAATTTACCTACCAACTTCTACTTCAACACCATTTGGAAGGGGTTTTTATCTATCTATAATTTCATATCCACATTATTCATCCTAGAATAGTGGTCCATATTCATAATATTTACCAAGGAATTTACATAAGAAGAAAAAGTATTCATTCGATACATACCCTTCAACCATGCAACCATTTAGACGTGCCTTTTTTTTTGGACACACACACACACACACACATAGTGTTTTCACATGCCTCTCAGAGAAAAACATCCATGTCATATACATGACAACTACCATTTCAATATCATTGACCATGTGTATATGTAAATCGACTTGTAGTTCCATAAAACTTGGAGGGAGCTCCTTCTCAAGTACACATACAATTTCTGCAATTTCTTTGTTCCATCTCGGTATTTCTCATTGTGGATCTCTTTAGAGGTCACCCACCTAATATATTAAAACTAAATGAGTATAAACCTTTTGTCATATTCAATTTAAAATGCAATATAATCTCTCTTTCCCTCTCTTTTTCACACACACACACATTTCATAACACATACCTCATAAATGATGACAATCAACTTATGGTATTCATTAAGTTGATGGTAACGCATGAATCCAAGCTTCCCTCAGGTTGTAGCATGAAAATATAGGGGTTTGGAACCTCCTTCCAGATGCAGCTTGAGAAAAAAGGAATTGTTTCTTCTAATGAATGTAATTCTCAAATACATATAAGAAAAAGCATTATGTGATTTTCTCCCGCAATGGGTTTCAACATAAAAATATTGGTGTACTATGTATTTGTATGATTGCTCATTGTTCATGGTTTTTTTATTCTGCACTTGTTGAATGATAATGGTAAATTGATCATAAAGATAAACAACACTTATATACTATGTTTAAAAATAATAAAAATCTTTATTATTGATTCACCCCACCCCTCTCAGTAATCCAACAAATGGTATCATAGCGACAAGTCTCGAGTTCGAAACTCGCCTGGCATGCGCTGGGGGGAGATTGTTGGACATTGGATTCACCAATTCCTGCAAGTTTTGTTACATGGGTTAACCCCCTCTCGTGGATCCTAACTCTGGTGATTGTGGCAAAGACTAACTCATGTGGGTTTTGTTCTAACGACAATCGTAGTCCAACACAAGCTACCAATTTTTTGGTGCAATTAGTGTATTTGAGGTACAACTAGCACCTGCACACTCATCAGACTTGGATCCATCAAAATATAGAGTAAAAATCTTAGTATTTAAATCTAAATTAGTATCTGAATTTAATTTAGTGTCTAAATCTAAGTTAGTATCTTTCCTATCTACTATGTTACAGTTAATCTAGGCAATTTGTTTGCAATGAAGGTGTTGTAACTTGAGATGGTTTATGGCTACTTAGAAACCATGCCAAGACATATTTAAAACCAACTATAGGTCACAAGTTGGCTCTTGGACCATAGGGGGATCCCTCATCAAATTTAAAAATGATTGATTTCCACTATCACTAAACAACAGTTCTCTCCCTTAAGCTCAGATGTCATAATTGGTTAATAAACAACATAAAACAGGGTAGACAAGGTTGAGGATAATGGGGTCAAAGGATTGGAATAGAAGACTCTAATTTTCAAAGAGCATAAGCCTAATCCATTGGGCATGGAGTCTCATCCAATAGAGAAAAATACTTAATAACGAAAGGTGGAAGAAAATGAGAAAACATAAATCTCAGACAATATAGAGGGCCAAGGCAATCTCTACAAAACTGAGATGAATAAGATGAATTGGTCATAAAAATTATGGATCCAACATGCAAAAATGAACATTTCCATCTCAGCATCAATGAATCTAGACATGAAATATTCAATAATATAATTTGTTGACAATGTGAAATATATAACATAACAGTATAAAGGTCATAGATGAAATCTTTAAACAATTAAGAAATGCATTCATTTTGATAGTGGAAAAACAAATTGTCATGATGTAAATCAAATCATTTAGAGAAAGAACGGGTTAGAAAATATAAAAGAGATTAATACAAGAAGATGAAAAGAAAACAAAGCTCTGCTAGGGATGAGTTGAGAATCCATGGATTTATCTTCAATTTCTAGAAAAAATTACAATAGCCTTACAAGATTCATTATAAAGGACACGGTCCTTTCTTCCTAAAATCTCTTAACCTATCCCCCTTAAGACGAACGTCTTCAAATTTTACTTATATCCTTTGAATACTCACTTGATGCATCAAAATTATCCATAAAATCTTCAAAAAATTCCTTATAAAGTGGATAAAATATGGATAGATATTCCCTCAAAAGTAGATCTCACAGGTATGCTAAACAGCTGGAACTGATTGTTATAACAACCCCTCAAAACATGTATATGCACCAAATTAATTATCCAATTTTATCCTCGTTGTAAGAAGCTAATAGCTAATTGTACAAGGGAACTCCAGCTATACTTTTTCTAATTTTTCCTTTATAATAAATTATGCATGGATGGTATGTTAACATTTAGAATTCACATTGTATGGAAATATGATTCTGGAACCAAAAGTTTACTATCCAACATTCTCCATCCTGGGTGAGCCTTCAATATCTCAAAACTTCTGGAAAAATTGAACTTTTTTTTGTATGCTCTTCATTAGTGATGAATCGTATTATAATAATGTTCTTTCCAATCTCCTCTATAAATCCGTTTTAATGGAAAATATTTCACTCACAGCTTCTGCAACATGTTGAGATCCATGTGAAGTAGCTTCTGATATACTTGATCTTGGTGAACTAGATTTTCTATATCTGGATGATTCATAGGGCTTTGTTTTCTCCAAATGATCATTGTCCAACTTTGAAACATCAAGTTTACCATACCTATTTTGAAACAAGTAAGCTCACCTCTTTGTTTTCTTTTTGTTTAGGAATAGATATGCTGCATTTTTTGTGTAGAATGTTTCAATAGAATCCTCTTCTAGCTTTGTTTTATAAATGATGATAAAAAATTTCCAATGACAAGAAGCCCAATTAATCTCACCTCCACTTATTTTTTCTCAGATAAAAGCTACAACAAATACAAATATATTTATGAGTATAAGAAAATTCCTCAGTTAGAGAATCATATGTCTGAGAGGGCACAATCCTTGTGCAGAAGAGATCGACACTGTAAACAAATACCAAACATGTAGACTCAAAATGATATCAAATGCATTTTAAGAAGGTCAGCTTCTTTTATGTGCTCTCGGTAGAGGTATTCGACACTGAACCCATATTATCAAGATTGTTATCGTTATCATCATCTTCTGTATCAAATTTCACGGGTTTGAAACATTTCTTAAACCATGGAACTTCCATGAGTCGGGGAATATTTATCCATGTCTTAGGATTGGGATCCAACAACTTAGGAAGCAGCCTATTAACATCAAAGGAAAACCAAAGCGGGCACTTGAATTCTCCCTTAAGAATATTTCTATACATAGCCATTAGAACAAACAAAATCACCCCACATTACCATATATGAGTTTACTTCAACATCAACATGAGAATACAAATAAATTGGCGGAGATGGATTATGACGCCCGAGCATAAGCTCCAAAACATTTCTAGTGTTTGTATGAGATTGATAATCATTGATATCTCATAATGATGAGACCTCGAATTGAAGTAGCGGTAGACAACCCGATTTTCATAATATTGACGCTCTAGACTCGGCTCACTTTCTCTAAGCATCAACCCCTAGAAGCATATTCTAGGTGTATATTTATAAAGCATGGATTCTCCTTACTTTGTGACAATGTAAATATTCAAGCCCTCTCTTTCCACCTTAACATTATTAATTCCTTTACAAACATGTCTCCCTAGTTGATTTTCTCATGAACCACGAGAATTCAGAGGCGTTATTGATTTAAACAGTTGGGATATCTTTTAACTTGTTCTGCATCCGGTTCAAACTTAAACGTCTTTTTTCCATGGCAACCTTGAATTTTCCCTATGACAATGGAAAACATTCCTTCTGAATACAAAATCATATCTGGGTTGGAAAAGGATTTTTTGTACACTTGAATACATCAGTCTCAAGATTATTTCCACCATAGTTTCTTTATTCTTAATCATGAACACAACCTGCAACTCCTCCAAACATATTTGGCAGTTTTTTAGAAATTAAAACTATGAACAATTATGTCCGACAGATTTTGCCTTGAAAGTAGTGATATTATCTTCCATATTTTTGCATCTCACAACAAATGCAGTGATTTTTTTTTATAGGCATTGAAGGAGTTGATTTTATGTATTGGGCATGACAAACCCTCCTCTCGCTGGGAGCTGATTTTAAGTATTTGGCATAAAATTTGGAGTGAGATTAATGAACACAAATAATAAGTGGTGGTCAGATGGGAGAAAGAATAATCTAAGGAATGATCAAATAAATCAATTTTACAAGAAATCCTACATAAATTGACGAGGTCAATTTATGTTACAACATAAGGATTTTAGATTGCTTGTTTAATTCCAAAAGTGGAGATATATCAACAGTAAAGTCTCCAAAGAAATTATTCGAACAATAATTCCCTAAAATCGAATTGTTGAACACCACTGGTTCATTAGGGTCATTTAGATATTTGACAATGTGCTTCATGTATATTTTATGTTCCACTTTCATATTATTAAGGAAACCAAAGGCGAGAGAAATCAATAGGAAAATAAACGAACCAGTCTATACTCGAAAGTAGGCCATGTGCTTATAGAATTTCCACTATAATGATATCAATAACTTGATGAACTTTAGGATCAGAATCCAATCTTCTCAAGACATTATTGATTTCTCTTATGACCTTGACATTTGATCTATCTAATTGCAAAATTTGAATCTCACTCTTTTCAGGTTTAGCATTCAATTTTTGGCACACAATAACATTTGAAGAAGCACCTAAATCCACCATACAATTGTGCACAATTTTGTTAAATATTTCAAATTTCAGGAGGAAAGGAGTGGTAGATTTTGAATTCTTACCAATCACAGAAAAATTAATAGAAAATTGTTGCTTAGAATCTTTCTTATCATAATATATACTATGAACAGATTTACCATTATCTTTGTTTCCCTTCACAATAGTATATTTTCCTTTACCTGAGGATGATCCTTGAAGAGCCTTAATGAAACTCCCATGAATTTTTGGTAGCTTTAATAATTCCAACAAAGAAATATTAGCCCTGGTCTTCTTCATATCTCTACAAAATCATATTCTATATTAGTTAAGGCAGAGGGAGATGAAGAATATATGATAGCATGAAGTGGACTTATGGGTAGATAAAGTTTTCTTGGAAGGATCAGAAGTAGAAGGAGTATCTGATGTTGAAGTTTTGATTGTACTTGTGGTATTGTAGGAATTTTGAGACATGCAAACTTCTTCAACATATTCATCTTCATATTCATATTCATCTTCATTTCCTCCAAATACGTTGTGAGAAACATCCCAGATTGAATTGAATTCTTGTTTGGAGGCCTCTTCACCATCACCTGATTGGTCTTCTTTTGTTGTTTCCTCTTTCTCTTTTTCTCCATCTTTCTAACTAAGGAGGTTTCCCCACTATATGCAAGATATTTTAACACATTGACAAAATCCTCCATATTAATTGCTTCAGTAGGTGGAGAATTTTTGTTGGTGGGAGAAAGAATCTTCTTAAACGGAGTTTTGAAAAAAATTATGGTAGATGTGCTTTCTCGAGGATTCCTTTTAAATCAATAATCTCATTGGATAACTTCTTCAAAACTCTCTACAGGTTCTACATGTTCATATAATCTTGATCCTTTTTCTCAGAAGGAGCTTTGGTTGTAGGGGTTTTTTTTTTGTTGGAAGATATACCTTGTTCACTGCCTAACCCAGGATTCCCTTTTAGGATGAGCATGTTTTTTTCCCAATTTTATAGCCTCTTTAAAGGTTTCTTCAAGGGTACCAGTCTATTCTCTTTTTACAAACATGGCAATAGTTATTGGAAAAGTTGATGTGTGAAATTTGATGGTTACATCCACAATAGGTTTAGAAGCATCTGTTATTTTATTAATTAATGTTTGGAGCCTTTAGTTAAATTTTTTTGTTTTCTTCTTACAATCCATTTTGATTCTAGAAAATTCTAAAACCAACATTGTTGGGTTTTTATCATCTCTAAATTTGCTAAGAAAATCAGTTTCAAAAGTGTTCCAACTTGTAATTGATCCTTGGTTGAGAGAGAAGTTACAGGTAAAGGATTTCCCTTCAAAATTTTAATGGAAAAGTCTACACACCACATATTCATGTTCTGCATTCATCAACCTGGTCGCAAGCATAAATGTATTAATATAATCATCAATATATTATTTCTTGTCAGGGTCTAACTTTGGAAGAAATTTCTCAGGATTATTAGGTAGAGGATGTATACCCCTTGGAACAACAACTGCATCCGGAGAAAGCCAAGGTTGATTAGCATTTTGATTAGCATTAGGGTTAGCTTTGTCTTCTCTGGGATTTCCTAAATAATCACCTGAAGTTTATTCCTCTAAGGATTCTCCTTTAGAATAATCTCTTAGGGTAACTAGAGGAGAATTTGGGGGAAGTGGTGTTTCACCACCACAAAGAGATAATTACTCTTCAAAAGTTGGATCAACAGAACTAGGTATTCCCTGAAGGAATTTTGAAAGGTGATAATCAAGGGTTGTAGTGGTTGGGTTATCAGTCTTGGTTGGAAGAATGGGATCAGTTGATGCTTCAATATGAATTTTTCTATGTCTCTTAGGGAGAGGATATTCAATTGATTCGAGCTCACTCTATTTACTCATTCCATAATTTAGGACACACAAGCATTGAAGCAATTTTTCAATTTCAGAAGACTTGAATCTAGAAGAAGTTGATATTGTAGGATTAGGTTTACTTGCACTTTATTGACTTGAAAATTGAGTAGGTGTAGAGATAAGAGTCAACTACAAGTCTAGGATTCACTCAACATGAGAAGTATGAGGTTCATTGTGCTCAGAGGAGTTTATTTTCATATTAGAATGGGTATAATCAAGATTACACATTTGTTTATTAGCCATTCATTTTCTCAAGCCCCTCCTTCTAGCACCAATTCTATTGATGAGGCAAAATGCCTTATCTCAATTAGTAAGGGAGAACGCTCGATGGAGATTCCAAATGAGACTCACTCATGTTTGGGATAACAATCTCTAACCATTATGTCGGCATGGTTTCCACTAAGATCTTTAGAAAGCAAAGAAAGAAATCAAAATCCCTTCATATTATTCTTTTATTTCAATTTATTACTAATAAAAATAAAATCTAAGCTATCTAATCTATCTATCATTCTAACATTTTTGAATCAGAAGTTTATCTAATAATCCAGGCACAACATTAAGTTAGATTGCTTAACATTAAAGGAATTAAAATTGCAAGCAATGCGTATAAAACAATACTAAAATAGTTATAACTCATAAAGAATTATTAATTACATCTGCAACATTACCATTGTATCTGATAGAAACCACTAACAAATTAATTAATTAAATGATTCACACCGAAAGAATTCAAATGCAATATCATTCAAGAAACTAATGAAATTAATTGAGAGTATAGAAGAATCTAATAACACGGTCAATACCATTCATGGCCACCAAATTGAATTTTTTTCCTTTATTCATGCAATAGGAATATTAACATGTTACCATGGGAAACATTCCCTTTCTAATACTATGGTCTTTCTTTTATAGAATAAGAAATACCTTTCAAATTTTGTAACTGCTAATCGTTACAGTGGCATTGCTTCAAATCACCTTTTTTTTTCTTATTATACATTTCAGACTCCCTTTACATCTTTACTTATGAATATACTAAAATTACTAACAAAATTTAGGAAGACTCCTTTGTAGCCAAATTATGTTTGTAAGAAGTCCATAAGTCATAATTCTTGGAAATTTCTTTGACCTTGTCTAGCTATATTCTCTCAATTTGCAATTCTCCATTATGTATCCTTTCAACCACTTCTCGTTTCAAGTCTCTTTGAATTCTATTTATGTAAGCATTAGCCATGGTGGAAAGATTTTTTGGTTTTATCAGGTAGTTCTTCAAAATATCCTTGTTTATTTCATTCAATTGTTCAATGACTTGCTTTCTCTCATCCCTTCTTTGTTCCACCTCTAATATCCAAATATTTCTAGTTACTGGTTGGCTTAATTCATCCATGGCTATCATGCCAAATTTATTCAAGGTTTCATTTGTTGAGTTCCATAACCTGAAACAAACCTTAGCGGTGATTTTCATTGTTTCCTCAACATCCTCACAAGATTCCTTTAAATTATCCAACAATATTTGTGTTTTCCCCTTCTCCCTTTGATTAAATCTGGGTAAATATGAAGGAGCCTCTCCACATTGTTTCTGCCAATCCACCACTGCATCATAATCATATTGGGAAACCTTTCTCTTATGTTTTTGTTCCTCTACTTGGTCTGAGAGTTTGGTTAACTCATTATGATATTATTGTATTTCATTTAACTTAGTGAAGAAATTACTTTGAGTTTCTCTCAGACCTTCATTGGCTATGGTGGCTTCCTCTCTTACAACCTCCAAGACACACGTGATTTTATTGCTCTCCTTTAATTTTTCCTCAAATTTATGGATTTTTTCTCCTTATTCTATAATATTTAATTTATGTTTCTTAGAGAAAGAGAAACATTTTCCTAGTGTTCTACTATTAACTTCTCAATTTTCAGCAGATGTGTTTTCTTCAATGTCTCTATCTCAGCTCTGTGTAGTTGATATTTCTCATTGGTTTGGAGCTTGAACTCTTCTTCCATATAACCTCTCTGTTGCTTCAGCTAATCTTTCAGGACTAATATTTTTACCTTATAGGTATCTAATGTGACATTGAGTTCATTGACAATAATTGAATTTTCTCTTGCAAAGTCACTTAGAACGGAAGTTGTATCTTCACTATTCGTTTTAGGTTCTTTCCCCAAGTTCCATAAAATTACTTGATCTAATGTCTCCTTGTTTGGAGTATCTTCTATCAATTGTCTCTTTGTTGATCTCTTAGCAATTCCTATTTTGGATTTGCTGAAAAAATAATCTCCCAAGTACACCAAAACATCATCAAAATTAGCTAATTGTGGAGAGGAGTAAGAGAAAACAGTCGGTATTGTATTGAGTGGGATACCGGGGTTGATAGGAGAACCAAGAATTGTGATTCCCGTTGTAGTGTTGGGGATATTCCCTTTGTATTTTTCCTCTTCCAATTTCATTTTTTAATATGGTTCTACTTTAGTTACCTCCTATTCTTTATTTCTGGCTTATACCTCTTCTCTCTTCTTTCTTTCTTCCTTTGTATCTTTCCGAGTTGCTTTCTCTTATTTCTTTTTGTTACCAGTTCTCCTCTTCTCTTCTTCTCTTCTTCTCTTCTTCCCTTTTCATTTTTTCTTCCTCTTCTTTATTTCTATCTTCTTCTTCTTCTTTTTTCTCCTTCATTATTAATTTCTCCTCTGCTTCCATAGCCTTTTTTACTTGTTCTTCTTCTTTCTTTTCTCGAGCATTGTTTTTGGATTCATCTTGTTCTTGTTCAATGGCTGTTAATTGTTCCCATTGTTCTTTTTCCTTTTTCATTTTCTCTTCTTCCTCTGATTGTAAATTTTCTTGTTTTTGTCCATCCTAAACATTAACAAATGCTTCCTCAAAGGACATGGATCCTTGGAAAATGACATTTGAAGGATTTGTATCGTGTTTGAAAGGGTGTATCAATCCCAAATATATGATATGTTCTCCAACCACACCCTTCGGGTCATGGATTATGGCCTCACCTATCCATAGACTCGTCTCCTTCAGAGTTGTGGCCTCCTTCCTAGAATGAGAAACATTTAATAGAGAAACAAATCCCACTTTGATGGGAAACCTTGGCCATATTATATAAGAACTTGAGGTTAAGAATGCAGTAATCCCTAAATCAATAGTATGATAAGAAATTTCCTTGATAATTATCCTTTCAGGGACATAATTGGGAGTAGATGTGGAGCATATGCATACCCAAAAACTCTTATATAAGTATAATGATTTCATGTGTACCAATCTCCTATGTCTTTGAGGGATGTAACAAATTCTTGAGAAAATCTCTAAGGTGGTTGATTATAGATGGAAAAAAAAAGGTGCCATGAACTCGTCAAAAATTTCATAAAAGTATTTTATTAAATTGTTTTCCCATAACTTAGAGAAATAAATATGTATAGGGGGTAAGCTAGGGTTCTAGTTTCAACCCATTCTAGGAAAAGGAATTGACGAACATATAACATCAACTAAATGTGCAGATATATAAAAACATGGTTTCTTGAGTCTTGGAGCCTCTCTCATAAGTTCAAAGATGTTGGTAGATAATATTTGGTCCTAATTGAATATTTTCCATGCTTCATCCACATAGTGCACAATAGGTACCCATTCCATCTTGAAATTAGTACACGCTTCTTTTCCATAGAGCCTGCATATAATTGTTGACAAGAGCTAGTAGGGTTCTTTGAGATACTGTACTGGATATAGTATATTATCCCTTATATAAAAAGGCTTGTCTTCACCCCATTGTTCTTTGATTATCTCAACCAAACTAGGGTTTTCTTTCCTGAAGGTATCCAAGAATTCTTTTTTGTGGTATAATTCAGGTGTTCATGGAAATTAGTACATCCTTTGAATATCATTTGGCTTCAAGGAGGAAATAGGGGTTCCGGACTCATTCACTATGGTGGATGTCTTTGACTCCAAATGCAAGAAAACCCATCTGACTACATCATTATATGGAAATATAGTGTGTCTGGCCGCAATGGTGTATAACTCGCTCTTCCTAATGTTCTGGTATATGGAAAGGTCGTCGTCATATTTCAAAAAAACTCATTAATGAAGATTATGTATATTCTGTTCCATTGTGGGGAATCCTTGAAGTAAATTGAAGTGATTGATATCTGATAGTAGCAGGTTATTTGGACTCTTTCCCTAAGAGACAACATTGTTAATGGGCACCCTTCCCCTTCTCATTTGAGATTTTGACATTCTTTGCTTTTTAAATCATGTAGAATTCAAAATAGTATAAGATATTCATAATATGACTTAAATATTACTGTAAATTAACACAATATGATAAATATTAATGATTTTCTTCTTTAACGATCACCTTACTTGAATGCTCCACAATTTATCAAATGAATTCTCAATTAACCGAGAAGATTTCTTGGAGGCGCCTTCTACACTCTCTCCTTCGAAGAATAACAATTACAATACTAAAAATAAGATTAAAGTGCCTACTTACCAACCTCATGCTTGGAAATTATTGTGTTTAGGTATGAACTTGTAGTAGGTGTGAAAAGTACATGGCCATCAATGCCATCAGTAAAATCTTTTGGGAAGAATGCATTCGGAAGAACGAGCTTGTGGGGAGAAGAGATTTCAGGAAAGAATTCTTTGGGAGAATCTTTTCAAAGAATATTTTCAAGGAATCTATTCGAAGGAAAGGTGTTCAAGGAGAAGGTCTTTAAAATGGCTTGTCTTCGAGAGATTTCCTTCGGAAAGGATCTATTAGAAGGGTGAAGAGTATTCATTCAAAGAAAAAACAACCGGAGATCCCATGAAAGATGATTTGGAAACTTATCCTTGGGAATATCGTTAAAAGGTCCTTAACAAGGCAAAAGAGGGGATATAGGTTAATATCATTATATCAAATTAAAAATATAACCCATTTATCTTTAAAAGCAATTAAGGCTAATAGAACAAAATAATATGAAGAGTGATTGTTGAGCACAAGATTGAGGAAACAGTTCATCGAGAGAAGATTTTCTGAAAAGGAATTTCAGAAAAAGGCTTTATGGCCCAAAAATATATATACAATAGGCTTGCAGGAAGTACCTTTTGGAAGAAACTATTTGAAAGTGTAACTTGAGATTCCAACAAGGAAATCTCAAATGGGTGAGCTCGATAAGCTTGTGGGATTCAGGTTTCAGAAAAAAAAATTGAGCAAGGTAAAATTACTTTCTGATAGGGACATCCCAATGAAAAATCTTTGATAAGTTTGTGGGCTTCAGGTTTCATAAGAATCATTGAGTGTGATAATTTAACTTTCCAAATGGGAAGACCCGATATAATAAGTCTAACAGGCTTATGGATTAGAAGATACTATGACAAACAACATATGCATGAGCACGAATATGATTTGGAGAAAATACGATATCAAATAAATTTTGAAATTAAAGCATGGATGAGTAGGGATCAAATGCACCAAAAACTCTTCAAACAATCCCAAGTTCAAAAATTGATCAATAGAAAGAGGAGATTGAATAGATTGAATAGTGAATGAGTTACCACCTTCTATAAATATCACACAACTCCTTAGACTTGAGGAACTAATCACACCCTTCATATTTTATGTATAAATTTGGTAGGGGGGAATTTAATTTTCCTGAAACATGAAAATTTAGTGGGATTTTTTGTAGGTACAAAGTACATAATCACAATGAATTGGTAGAATGTAAGGATCCTTATTATTTGGTAGGTACTTTGGGGAATCCATGGAAAACAATTTTCCATGGGGATCATGCCTTTGTATATTATCGAATGCTTCATACCATCTACATTTAAAAATACAACATTTGAAGTATTGGCAATCCAACTCACTAAATTCAAGGGTTTGGGCTAACAGTAATCCAGGCTAGCCTATTTATTTCCCTCAAAGATGAAAATGGTGACCAATGGAAATTGCAATAGAATTTTTCCAACATAAAAAATATTCCCTTCAATAATATTCTTATCTTTTGAATTTTCTTGACTTGATTGTTTCAAATCAACCATGATTCCATAATCAAAGGATTATCTCTTATTGTCTATACTCTCTAAATCAAAATATTTACCATATGCTCACATTGTAGGATATTTCCTCACTTGTGATAGATCTTTTATGTTAGTGAAAATAAATATAAGTATGCATAATTAAATAGTTAATGGTGCCAATATTGTATTCAAAAAATATTTCTTAAGAATTCCAAAAAAAACTTTCTTTCACATCATCTATAAATGCTCATCTCATCTTTAGTTATGTTTTGATCTAGGGCCACCTCACCTATTTGATCTTGAATTTTTTCACTAACCCATTCAAGTGTGTAGTGTTTGCCCAATTAGCCATTTAGATCAATGTGAAGTGGAGCACTTTGTGGGTTCAATCTCCTAAATTGTCCTCTCAATTCTTATGCTTCTTCACTTTTTGTGTTATACAAATTAGTGCATTGATTGACATATATTCCATTTGGTATAGAATATTTTTCCAAGCACAACACATTCATCAACACATATTAAAGAATCATGATGTATTTAAATCTCTAAATTTCATTTTATAAATTTAAAAGTAATAATTTTTAGAGTAAAAAATTCTAAAATTGACCACATTGATCATGAATTTACCTACCAATTTCTACTTCAGCACCATTTGGAAGGGGTTTTTCTTTATCTATAATGTCATATCCACATTATTCATTCTAGCATAGTGGTCCATCTTCATAATATTTACCAAGGAATTTAGATAGGAAGAAAAAGTATGCATTCAATGCATACCCTTCAACCATGCAACCCTTTAGACGTGCCTTTTTGTTGGACACACACACACACACACACACACACACACACACACACAAAGTGTTTTCACATGCTTCTCAGAGAAAAACATCCATGTCATATACATGACAATTACCATTTCAATATCATCGACCATGTGTATATGTAAATCGACTTGTAGTTCCATAAAACTTGTAGGGAGCTCCTTCTCAAGTACACGTGCAATTTCTGCAATTTCCTTGTTCCATCTCGGTATTTCTCATTGTGGATCTCTTTAGAGGTCACCCACCTAATATATTAAAACTAAATGAGTATAAACCTTTTGTTATATTTAATTTAAAATGGAATATAATCTCTCTCTCCCTCTCGTTTTCACACACACACACACATTTCATAACACATACCTCATAAATGATGACAATCAGCTTATGGTATTCATTAAGTTGATGGTAACGCATGAATCCCCCATAATTTCCAATGGCATGATATGTTGTGAAACCAAATTAATAGAGTCCATTAGTATAATGTAAAATCAAAATGTTTTAGACTTTAAATGATAAAAATAAAATTATGGAAATTATGTGATTTGAAATTTGTGTTACATCAATCCACTGTAAAATCTTAATTCAATGATGAATTGTAACTAGTAGGTGTCCTTTTTGAACATATGTCATTTTTCAATTGATCTATCTCTTTCCTTATTATAATCCACGGAGGTTTTGCACCGTAAGTTTCATTTTCCTTATTTAGCCACAAGTGTCTTCTATGAAATTTGGACATGAAATAGCAATACCTCTCCTTGAATATAAGGTGTCCTTATATTTTCTTGATATATATAAAAATATAAAATATAGGACATTTTTTAATATTTGCATACAAGGATCTCATAAATTAGACATTAATAGACCATTCCATCAAGGAATCTCATAAAACATGGTTATCGACTTGACAATAATTCTCCATAGTTCTCATTTTTTAGAGGTTACATTTAGTTGTTGTTTTTACATTCACTTTGAAAAGTGGTGTTGCTAGTGGAACACTTATTTTTCAGGGTTAAACTTAGTACCTTTTGCAACCATGAACTGGATAACCTCATAACATTTCAAAAAATAAAACCTTAAAATCAACCTCTGAATCGAAAAGTAGCACCAACAAAAGCCCCATTTTTTTCAGGGTCAAATTTACGACTTCTTTGAAAGGATGGCCTTAAAAACATGTACCATTGCAACAAAAAGCTTTCAATCAACCCCAAAATTGAAAATTGGTTCTTCCAAGAGCACTCCACCCATATTTTCAAGGTCAAAACTGTTGATTAAGGTTGGTTGTCATTGATATCAACCCTTGAAGAAAGCCCCGTAGCACAAAGGTTGGGTAATGGACCCAAGATTGTTTGATGTAAACATGACTCGTTATTTTCTTTTCATGGTTGATAATAAGTAGAAATGCATGAACTCCAAAGTGGTCCGCTTATGGTGAAATCCCTCACGGGAAGACGCTCTGCGGATTGAGTTATCCTAGAAGTATGGTTAGAGAAACCATGCTTATTTGTGGAATAATGAGATGAACGCCAGTGAATTTTTCCATGAAACTATCCTATATATATAGTGCTTGTCATTCCATTTCCAGTGGTATGTGGAATGTCACATAACTCCTCACGGTTAGAGAGTTATGGCCATGAGAAGTTGGAGAACCCAGGTTTGGGTAATGGACCCAAGTTTGTTTGATGGATAATGGTATGATTTTTTATATATTTTCAGGTAATACTATTCTATATGGATAGTACATGTCATTCCATTTATATTGGTATGTATAACGTCACATAACTCCTCACGGTTTGAGATTTATGGCCTTACGAAGTTGGAGGACCTTCATATGTCATCTAGAAGCCCCAAAAGGTCAAAGTAGTCAAAGTGGTTTAAGAGATTTTAAAAGGTAAATAATAAAGTGAAGTGATGAGTGTACTATAATTCAAAGTGAATACAAAATAAATTAACTCAATAATAAATTTATTGGAAAAATTAGAAGTGGATTAACCCTAAAATAAGGAAAGTGGGAAAAGTGACCTAGAAGATGTTTTTAAGGAAGCTACTTGGAGAGTATAAATAAGAGGCAAGGCTCTCTCATTTAAGACACACTTGAGCATATTGAATACCTATAGGTGTCTGAGGTAACCAAAGGATATCTAAGCCAAATTTCTGAGGAAAGTGAAGAAAAGAAGGCCGGAATTCAAGGAAGGATAAATTCTTTTGATGATGCTTTCTAAGGTATGTTTTTTTCAGGTCATCTTACCATTTTTGCAATAACTTTTTTTCTAGAATGATTCAGGCCGTGAAATTGATATTACGTTGAGGAAACATATCCAAGTATCTGTTGTAAAAAATTAAGCTTGTGGGTCATTTTATTTTTGGAGTTACACTCCATGGAAAATAGGGTTTGTGGCTAGTCCTGAAACTAGTCAAAAACATGTGCTTCGGGTAAAAACGTTATAACTTCTTCATAACATATCCAAATTAATTAATACAAAATGTGTTGGTTAGAGTACAGAATTTAGTATGTTGTGTAACATTTTTAGATCAATTCAACAAATATTCCGTGTGAGGCACGCTCTACAAGGTCGCTCTCTAGAATAGGCCATAATTCAACAAGGTGTGCCATTTTTTCCATAACTCCTTTTCTGAGAGGTTCCAAGTAGTGAATCCTAGAGGAATTGCATAAAACACACTGAAGAAATTTTTTTATCAGTTTAATATCTTTATTCATTACAAGTACAAAGTTATTATTATTTCAAGTTAGGGTTGTTGACTAATCCAAAACTAGTCTTGTGAGACTAAAGAAACGTTTGATGAAAATGCTAGTCTCTTGTTGTTAAAGTTAAGGAAGGTTTGCAGGTATGTGATCATATACACAACGTCTATTACA
>JASDQU010241921.1:74278-99269 GCA_032191745.1 Picea mariana
TGGTACATATTGATGAGTCATAGTTGATGAGTACTTGACACATGATTGGTACATACTTGGTACATGGTTGGTTGCACTTGTTTATGGTACAGGTTGATTACAGATTGTTTGGTACAGGTTGGTGCATGGTTGATGCACTTGTTTATGGTACAGGTTGATTACAGGTTGAGGTACAGGTTGATGCATGGTTCAGGTTTATTGGTACATTTTTATAGCAGTATATCTCACAGTGATATTATGACAGTGGTTCCATCATTCTACTTTTACTTCATGGCGTTTGGACGGGGAAAGGACGGGTGGTTGTAGTCACCTTCTAGTTGTAGCCAGAGAACATAGGGGGTTGTAGCCTCCTTCTGGTTGTAGCCAGATTATTGGAGAGTTGGAGCTTCCCTCAGGTTGTAGCCTGAGAAAATAGGGGGTTGCAGCCTCCTTCCAGTTGCAGATGGAAAACAAAGGAAGTTGGTGCTTCCAATGAATGTAATTCTTCAATATGCTACTCACACTTCAGAGCACGTTCCTTGGAGAAAACGCAAGCTAGGGTTTGGACAGTTTTGTCCATTGTAGAGAGCAACATGAGAACCAGAGGAGGGGGTAATAGGACCCCCTCATACAAACAGATAGTGGTAGACAGAGGGAAAGGGCCAAGGGGCAGAGTATTCAAGGCACAAATGACAGGCACCTCGGGACCAGACCCTGGAATAGGTCAGGAAAGAAACAAGAGGAAAAGTGAATGCAAAGAAGAGGAAGAAAGAGTCGCAAGACACAACGAAGACCAACTGGACCGAAGGGCGTAAACCATGCAAACCCAAAGCAACATTGATACCCAAGGTGGTATTGGAGGATCTACAGATGCAACTCTACAGAGATCAGATGAAGGCCCATGCGCTAATCTGCAAATTTATGCGATTATGGCCCACAGAAAAAGGGTTGCGCAACTGGATCAAATATCACTGGAAGCCAAATGGGGAAGTGGAGCTCCACCTGGGCTCGAAAGGTTTCTTCACAACGATATTCATAAACCTGGAGGACAGAGACAGAGTATTTGAAGGAGGGCCATACTTGCATGCATCAGCAGGACTCTAAATGCAATCATGGAAGGAGAATTTCTCCCCAGAAAAAGAGACCTTCAAAAAGGTACTGGTCTAGCTGAGACTCTACTCCCTACCCTTAGACTACTGGCTACCCTCCACTTTCGAAGCGATAGGGAATAAACTAGGGAAATATATAAAGACCGCAGAAGCAACCCTGAAAGGGAGATACACATCCTACATAAGAATATGAATAGAGATGGATGTGTCAGGAGCACTCCCAGAAGCGATATGCCTCAAATTCAGGGACGAGGAATGGATCCAAAACATTGATTATGAAAAAATCCCCTTTCGATGCAGAAGATGCCAAGAACATGGACACTTGATCAGGGAATGCCCTCTTAATAAAAATAAAGAAACGGAAAATTCCAAACCACAGCAGGATGAGGATGGATTTGTTAAACCAAACCCCAGAAGTAGAGCCAACAAAAGGCAGAGCAAAGCCCAGGCATGAAATAACCCAGAAGTCTGATTGAGCCTGAAAGGAAGGGATAAAACCAATCAAGGGGCAGAGGCCAAGAAGGATGCAGTAATAGCTCAGGAACTCTGATAACAAACAACAAACAAGCCCACCAATTGACCTAACAACTAGAAGGAATAAGGAAGTTGTGCAACTCTGATGGAAGGAGAAATCAGAGATGACAACACCCCCATGCAAGACGCAGAGGGAGAGGTGGAAATGACACCAAGCGAAGTAGGCACAGAATATCCAGAACTCAGAGACCTGGTGGAAAGGGAAGGGATAGACCTCACGAACATACTGGAGCAATGTAAGAGATAGGGAGTGGACAATGTACCAACAGAGAAACTAGACCGCATCCAATACCTGTTCCTCCTAAGGGAAGAAGCCAAATCTAAAGGCCAAAAGCGAGCACACAGGGAGATTGGAAACCTAGGAGTCAAAGTTGGCGAGGTACAACCACAACTCTCAACCAAACATATGTGGAGGAAAAAAGGTAGGAAATCCAATAGTGTAGCCCTGCAGGAGCTTGGAGCGCTACTGATAAACTCCAGTAAGATCAAAAAAATCTTCCCCAACTCCCCCCCACATGTTTAAAATGAAGGTTATAACATGGAATATAAGAGGCCTAAACAGCCCAAGAAAACAACGAATCCTTAGGAATAGATTAAAACAGGAACAACCGGATCTCTATTTTATCCAAGAGAGCAAGTGCAATACAAAAAGAATGGACACAATTAGTCAACAACAATGGCGCAAGTACAAGATGGTGGCCATTGGAGGCATCCTCACCCTGTGGAACCCACAAGTACTAATCCTAATAGCAGATGAAGCGACAAGGCATACCATTATGGTCCACATGCAAATCATTGGAAACACAGAGGATATTTTATGCACTAATGTGTATGAACCCTAGGCGCCAAAGGATAGGAGGGGAATGCTAAGTGATCTAGCAAACCTCAAAAACCGATCCAACAACCTCCATTGGATCCTAGCTAGGGATTTCAACATCATCATGTCACTCGCGGAGAAAAAAGGAGGGATAAGAAGATTGGACAGAGATGTGGAGGAATTCTCAAAATTCATAGACATAACGGAAATGGTAGATATGAAAACCAAAAATGGCCATTTCACCTGGAATAATAAGTGAATGAGCCAACATCGGGTAGCAACTAGACTCGACAAATTCCTAGTGTTAGAGTCATTTATTATGCAAGGGCTAACCTTAGACTGCAACATCCTTCCATGGGGGGGATCTGATCATTGGTTAGTGCAACTAGAAGCAGGCTTCCAGACCACACCTAAGAAAAAACCCTTCAGATTCAAGAAATTTTGGTTGGAACACCCGACTTTCAAGGAAAATATCAAGCAGTGGTGGAGTGAAGAGAAACCAGAGCAAGGGATAAGTATGTTCAAACTCTACAAGAAACTAAAATATATCAAATATAGGCTCAAGGAGTGGAACAAGGACACCTTTGGGAATATAAACCAAGTGAAGAAAAACATAGAAGAAAAAATGAAAAAACTCCAGGAAACCTGCATTTTGGAGGGCTACAATGAGGACAGGAAAAAAGAGGAGATCCAGATGACCCAGGAATGGGATGAAAGGTGCCAATAGGAAGAAACTCTCTGGAGACAAAAGTCTCAGATCAGAAGGCTAAGGGAATGGGAAAGGAACACCAAGTTCTTTCATAGAACAACCATGGCCAGAAGAGCCCATAACAAAATATTGAAGATAAGGGACCTGAATGGAATAGAAAGAGAGTCCCATAAGGACATCGAAACAATGCTAGTAAACCACTTCCACGGGATCGCTCAGGAACCCAATCAGGATAGAACGGAGACCATACAAAAGGTGACCCAACACATCCCTCGCCTGGTAACAGAAGAACAAAACAAAAACTTGATCAAACCCATTGTGGAGGAAGAAATAGACCAAGCACTCCAGGAAATGCCCAATGGAAAAGCTCTAGGCCCAGATGGGTTCACAACGGAGTTTTTCAAATCTTGTTGGGAATTCATCAAACAGGATGTCTACAAGGTAGTAGAAAACTCTAGAAAGTCAGCCTCCATTCTGAAAGCACTAAATGCTACTTTGATAACACTCATCCCCAAAGAAAATGAATCCAAAACTCTCRATCGTTATAGACCAATAGCGCTCTGCAATGTGGTGTACAAGATAATTTCCAAGGTTATAGCCAACAGACTGAAAACACTACTACCCACACTGATGTCACAAGAGAAAGCGAGGTTCATAGAAGGAAGGAAAATAATGGAAAATATTATCCAAGCCCRTGAACTGATCCACACCCTAAATCTTCAGAAAAGAGGGGGAATGATAATACAATTGGACCTAGCGAAAGCCTACGACAAAATCAGCTRGCACTATATGGTCAGAACTCTGGAAGCCTTCAGCTTCACCCAGCACTCGATCCAATGGATAACAAACCTAATATCCACAACAAGCTTCTCGCTACTAGTAAACAGAGCCCCTGTCAAACCCTGCTAGCCCATGAGAGGCATCAGACAGGGAGACCCATTGTCCCCCTTCTTATTCATCTTAATGATGGAAGGACTCAGTCGAAGTATAAAAAGCGCAACCACAACAGGGGAAATAAAAGGAATCAAACCTTATGAGAATTGTCCAACTTCCACACACCAACGGTTCGTGGATGATACCTTACTTCATGGCATGCCCACAGTCAAGGAAGCGGAAGCCTACAAACGAATCTTAGATGAGTTTGGGGAAGCCTCAGGGGCTGAGATAAACCAGTCCAAATCAATGATCTTCTTCTTTAACACCAACCCAGCTATCCAAAGGAATCTAGCCAACATCCTAGGCTTTGAATGAAAAACCCTCTCAACCAAGTACTTAGGCATCCCCCTGACAGACAAAGCCTACAAGATGTCAACGTGGGAAGGAATAGTCAACAAGCTTCAAGACCGGGTAAACAATTGGACTTTCATATCCCTCAACCTGGCAGGAAGACTTATCCTAACCAAGTCGGTTCTGCAAGCTATCCCAACATCTATGATGTCAGTCTTCCCAGCCCCCAAGGGAATATTACAAAAAATAAGAACCATACAAAGGGAATTCTTGCAGTGTGGAGCGGAAACAAGGAAAAAATGGGCATTAGTGGCTTGGGAGAAGGTGTGTAAGCCAAAGAGAAAGGAAAGCCTTGGGCTACATGACCCGCAAGTAACCAACGATGCCTATGGGGTGAAGCTCTGGTGAAGATGGGTCAAAGAAACGACCACGCCATGGTTTAAATTGTGGAAGGCAAAGTACACCCCGGATATTAGTAACCAGGACAAAATCCACTTCAGAGGCACCAAGGAGGGTTCAGCCATCTGGAACTTAGCCTAGCGCAACAAGACCTGGATCTAGACACACGACTTTTGGGAAATAAGGAATGGAAGAACCGCTAGATTCTGGGAGGAAGCCTGGCAATAGGAACCCAAAATGGAACAACTGGGCTGGAAAGAACTCCTACAGGAAATGATGGCGCAAGGCAAAAGCCGAGTTTACCATTACTGGAAACAAGAAGCAGAGCGCAACAAATGGAGAATCTGGAACACTCTCACCCCACAGACTCGAGAACAGACCGCAACAGCAGTTAAAAAAGTGGAAGAGGAATTGGGGAGAAGGAAAATTGCAGTCATGGAGGGAAATGACCAGCTGAGATGAGGGCACAAAGATGGAGGTGAATTCAATCTTAAAGAAGTACGCCACTACATAACAAACTAGGATCAAGAAGTTGTGGCATATCATTGGGACAAGCTCTGGAATAGCCCCCAATGGCCAAAAATAAAAATATTTCAGTGGATAATACTACACAACCGAATCCTAACTTGGGAGAACCTAAAGAATAGAGGTTTCATAGGCCCTTCAAGATGCCACCTATGTGAAGAAAAGGAGGAAACAACGAACCATCTCTTGGATGAATGTCCTTACACAACAGAGTTATGGGACTGGGCGGAAGGCATTTTCCATCAGTCTAATAGGGTCAGAGGAAACATTTCCACAACTATAAATACCTAGGAGGAAAACTACAACGACAATGAAGAGGTGAATCTTTGTTGGACCCTCACCCCTGGCATGATCATTTGGGCAATTTGGAAGGAAAGGAACCGACACATCTTCGGGAACCAAAGTTGGACGGTTGGAAAGATCAAGGAAACAATAACAGCCATGACAAGAGAAATGGTACAGAGCCGCAACCTCTGAATAGGAGGAGCGCAACTCACTGATCAGGATCTCAGAATTCTAGAGGCTTTCCAAGTGAAAGGAAGACACAACCCCAATCAGGTGAGATGGATGCCGCAACTAAGTTTTGGCGAGCGCAACTGGAAACCGCCACCAGAGGGCTCCCTCAAGATAAATTTTGATGGGGCGTCGAAGGGCAACCCAAGACAGACCGATATGGGGGGAGTAATCAGCGACAGTCAAGGAATAATTATCTGAATATACACAGGAAGTTTGGCGAATTCGACAAACAATGCTGCCTAATTTGGAGCATTAGAGACAGGTCTGGAGATACTACATAGGGAAGGAATGGAAAATGTAATAGCGGAAGGCGACTTCATGGTAGTCATCAACACAGTAAGGAAACTCCAAAACATAACCATAGTGGGAAAAATACAGAGGCACTAGTGCTTGGCGTACTATCTGCATAAGATTCAAGAGCATCTGCAGAAAGGGATCACAGTGGAGTTGCGTTGGGTCCACAGGTCAGCAAATGGATTGGCAGATAGAATTACTAATGAAGGGGTCGACAGGGAAGGATCAGAATTGGATGCCACATGGATTAGCATCCCAAGTGGACAGTTTCGGATAGACTGTACACATCTAGCAGAAAAGGACTATGACGACAGTCGAAGTACGGGTGACCACATCGAGGCTGGAGACACAGAATTAAACAAAGGGAAAGTAGGATCAAGGCCGAATCTGTTAGGTCACCTTTTAAACACGAGTTACAATGTAGATCATAGTCACACCACAAGAAGGGGTGCGATGCCAAGGTCTTGTCAATAAAAGGAAGTACAGGGGCTGGCCGTGGGAGAATGGAAAGGGTAATCCGTAGTCGAAAAAGGATGAAGACCAAAGGGATAGCCTGACAGCAGGTATGGGTACACCTCATCTACACCCAAATCCCGAGGGAGGAAATTATTGGAAGACAACGTGTAAGGAAAAATATTGGCGTTGGAGCGACGGTAGAGCTCCCAAGTGCACACACTCAGAAACAAAGACAAAGGACCGAAAGATATTCCTTTACGGGAGAAAAATGATTACCTGGAGAAGACCACCCCCAGGGAAACTCTATAAAAGAAGAAGCATCAGGGATAGCGACGGACCAACTAGCAGCAATTCCAGAGACCGGGAAGGGGAGAGTAGTAGCAGAGAAAGAAAGCATGACAGAATCCATGGCCCACAAGAAACGATGGTAAGAATGAAGAACACCCAAAGTAAGAGGGGACCCCAAGGGGAGGAACTCCCAATAATCGCCTGGAAGATCACTAGCATGGAACAGGTAGCCAGAGATGCCAAAGGCACCTTCCTCAAGTAGGTAGATAAAAAGGGTAAACCAATCATCGATAGATGGGAGTGGGAAGTCAACACCAAGCGCCAGGGAAAATCTTGTGCAGAAATCATCCAAGAAGCAGACGGGTTAAGGGACCCAGGGGCCACACAGACTAGGAAAAACCTCTACCACAAAACAATGGAGGAAGCCTAGCATACAAAAATGCTAATATGCAAGCTGAGAGCAGAAAAGAATGAGACCAGCAGGGTGGAAAACCGAGGCTGCAAGAAGGAAATCATAGAAATCCTGAGCCACCTCAATGACCTGGAGGCCAGCATAAGAGGCATAGCAGAGAACTAGAGGAACCAAGGCGAAAAAATAGACCGATTGGCTGGTCAATTCCAACTCTACCTTCGCTATGTCCATCACATGGACAACACTCTAGCAGACCGACGTGGAACATCAGCCAGCATCAAAAGGACACACACGGTGGAGAAGAAAAAGGAAAATGAGGTAAGGAAGGAAGGAGATGAAAGCCACCCAATCTGTGTGGACTAGCGCAGCACCAACTCAAGTTCTTTTTCTTATCAATATAGGACCATCTCATGTTATATGCTCTCACTTTTATGTATTTCAGATGGTATAGGTCTTTTTTCTTCTTTAAACAAACTTATGGAGACTGGGTTGGTTTCCCCGAGTGGCGGCCCAGCCATCCTACCACTAATGAAGATAGCACAGCTGGGGGACCCCTGATCTGGTTTCCTTTTTGGCAGATCAGGGGCCACCCCTCAGCCTTTTTTGTACAATATTTTACTTAGTAATATAGAATCTCAACTCACTTACAAAAAAAAAGAATGTAATTCTTCAAGACATATAAGAAAAAGCGTTCTGTGGTTTTCTCCCGATTTGGGTTTCCACGTAAAACATTGGTGTACTATGTATGTGTGTGATTGTTCATTTCTTATTGCTCATTATTGGATAATAATTCTACATTGATATAACACTTGGATTATTTGGAGAAAAAGGATTATAATACGTTATTACTGATTCACCCCCCTCTTAGTAATCCAACAAAAACAACAACTTATTTGAGATCCATGGCCTTCATAATTGATACCCTTACAACCAAAATCTCAAAATCAACCCATGAATTGGAAAGAGGAGCTATTCATGGCACCCCACTATATTTTTAGGCTTAAAAGTGCAACATTTTTTAAACCATGACCTAAAATCCCTTCGTTGTTGCAAACAAAATCATAAAATAAGAAAAACAAACCAAAAAATGGGAAAAACAAATAAAAATAGAGAAAAAAAAAGGAGGGGAAAACCTATTTTTTAAATAAAAAATTAACATTAAAAAATGTTTGAAATTAAAAAATAATAATAATAATTTAATAAAAAAATTAAAAAGAGAAAAAAAGCATGTCCCCTAGCTAAGAAAAAGTCAAAAACATCTTTAAAACTAATTTAAAAAAATGTAATGAACTTATTTTTTTTTAATGTAGCTAAAAAAACATAAAAATAAATTAAATGAAAAAACTTTAAAAAAAAAAAAAATAATAATAATAAACAAATTTAAAACAAAAAAAAAATGACTTGGGTGGGGGGATTCACATAATCACCCCACACGTCCTTGTTTGCCCTCATCCCCTTCCCATGCCTCCCATTAATCTGTAAATGGCAGGCTTATTGCCCAAACGCCTCCTCAACATTGATCCCAATGTAATTATTCTTATTCTATGTATATGTTCTAGTCACTACATGTCTTACTCATGCTAAAATGTTCGTGAAATATGAGGGTGTTAAAGAATAAATGCCCAGCATTATTCGAGGGTGCACAGAACCGGCGTAGACCACTACAAGTGAATAATGGAGCAAAACAAACATATTGTCGCCAAAGGAGGTTCTAGTAGCGACCATGTAATATGATAATAGCATGTGAACATTTAGTTTGCTACACATGACAATAAGATACACTCAAAGAACATCGTTAGTCTGAAGAGACTCTTGAAGATGTCTTTCACACTCAAAAACGTGGTCAAACAAGAAGAACAAACCAATGTCGGTCTCCCCTCGTCTATGGTTTGCAATGAGCATTAGAATAGAAAGTATACTTGTGTGGGTCTCTCCTCAAAAGGTTCTCTTGGAAAACAAAGAGAACACATGGTAGGCATCTCAAAAATTAGGGTTCACACTAGAAAGAGAAATGTGAGACCAAATTAGGGTTCACGCTACCAAAGAGAAACGTGAGGGAAAATTAGGTCTCAGGTTGGACAAAGAGAAATGTGAGAGAAAATTTGAGATGGCACTGGACAAAGAGGAAAGTGAGAGAAAATTAGGGATGTCATTGGACAAAGAGGAATGTGAGTGTAAATTAGAGAGGGTGCTCCATTGGTTAGGCATGCCCATAGAATTGATTGTACAACAACTGCTCCTCACCCACAACAATTAAAAAAATGCACAACAACAATTAATAATGGATTTCCATGAATTTTAATAAACTACACAAGTCAATTTGAACTAATAAACTACTCAACACACAAAGGAAACAAAAAAACAAACTCATAAGTCAAGGTTTTACCCTAGAAACCCAAATGGGAAAACCAGCATTCAATTGGCTTCGGCCAGGATTTTATTATTCGATAATGGAATTATTACAAGCTCTATAGTTCAGCATGGTGTTTCTCAATGAAGTCTTGGCAACATACTCCTTCCTTTCTTTTCCAAAATACCCTCTCTCCATCTCTAATAAATATCATATAGGAGTTCGATGGGATAGGGGGAAGGTCAAGTGTCCCTGACTCTTTAACTTTCCCAAGTTTGGTTCTCCTCCTTTCATTTATTTTCCTTTTTTCTTTTATGAGTATAGAGAAGGTATATGAGTCTTTATCTCTTTAATACATTTTTTTTTCTTTTACATCTCTTGTCACTTGCCTTCGGTTTTGATGGAGTGAAAATGTGAATTTCAATCATGATGGTATGGGGCCCTTCATGCTAATAGATCGATCCCTTATTTTTCCAAATCCTGGAACCTTGCCCACGCCAATCCTCATAAAAGCATGTGCCTTAGCCAATTGTTTCTTTCTTATATACAATTTGTATCACACCTCCCCACTGGGAGGATTTTGGTCCCCAAAACATGCTAAGGAAAGATGAGGGAACTTGTTTGCAATATAGTTCCTCTCATACCATTTTATCTTCCTTGAAGTTTATCGTTTGAGACCAATCTGCTACATCTCTCATTGACCTATGTAGGTGATTTGTTCCTTGTACCGCATGAGTGTATCTTCTTTTAATTCTTTCGAAGGGTGTGGTGCAAAATCTTATACAATCGGAAGAACATGTTGCTCCTCCTCCTCCTCCTAATCCAGCATGGAGGGTTCAAATAATTTCAAATATTCATCATTTACCACCGAGTTGATCTGCATATAGGGAGGAATCCTTAGCGTAAAATTGTTCTCATTCACCTATTCAATGATATCAAAAGGTCCATATTGAGGAAAAGGTATGGAACACCTTACTCAATCATTTTCAGATCTTGCCTGGATAGGACAAGATAGTTGGGAATGTCACTCATGGTTTATAGCCTCAAAACTTTCACTCAATCCACAAGTATTAATTACAAAGGATCAAGGTTGATTTTATGATTTATATTTGTAACAATGTAAAAATAAAATTTTAAACAAAGATAGGTGAATGTATACAAATTTTACATTGAAGTAAAGATGGAGACAAAAGCAAAAGGAAGAACCAAGTCATGAAAACACATGTATGAGACAGAACAATAATCTAATTTTATTTCATTCTGAGATACAAAATTGTATTTCTCTTTTTACAAACCACTGCGAGGGTATGGACCAAAGTCATATTTAGGAGTCTTCGATGAGCACCACACAAAAATACCTTGACAGTGAAATAAAACTGAAACTAATGATCCGGATCATCTTGCCACAAAATGTTGCCACTTAACTTTGCAAGATATTCTTTATCAGCTATGAAAATTAATTCATAAACAAACAAGAGTACACAGACTATCAAGGATAAATCAAACACATTTAAAACAAGCTACTGAAGGGTATGATTCAATTTTTGAATCTTGTTGCCTTCAATAAGACCCTGCTATCAGTAAGAGGATTAGGCTTTCAAGTAAACTCAGAAATGAATGAAAAGTGAAGCTATCTCACTAACTAGAGAGCAGACCTTAGTATTGCAGTTCTCCTTCTATTATTTCCTTGTCTCTTGCTCTCATTGAACCTTTATTCTTTCTCAATAGGTTGAGGTAGTTCAACTACTTTCTTTAGTTAAGTCAAATTAACTTAACTAATTAGTTTGGGAAGAAATAATTAATAATAATATATAAATAAGGGTCTAATTAATAATAACTAAATAAGTGGGACCCCTTGTGACTCACATCATTCTCTTTTCCAATCATCAAATATAAAATACAAAATTAATCATTTGGATCATATAACACCCTTGTAGTTCCCATGGATATCATTTAAGTCGAATATTTAAATATCAGCAAAATTTAAAATCATATCCCAAAAAATAATGTGTCCATCTTATCCACAAAAATATCCAAAATAAAGCTTGTTGTCCAAAATATGTTGAAAATCATTAAACGTTGTCTTCATCACTGAATATCATAAAAAAAACATTTAAAATCCATATTTGTCGTTGTGTGAGGCATATTTCCTCTTCTCACTATTGTCTCATCTTGACTTTTCTAGGGTAGCCCTTGGTTGGTTAGACCCTTGAGGTTGTATTTCACTGATCACATGGGAGAAGTCATCTTTTAGGTGGAGACGTGAAGACATAGATTTAGAAGACGTTTTGGATGGACTGGAGGGGGAGTTCGTTGTTTTTTCCTTTGTCTTGCATAGGTTGTGGGGTATTAGTTTTTAATATTTTGTTGGCGTGCGAGGACTGTACTGGCGAAACAACATGGGAAATTTGAGAATTGGGATTAACTGGTGGTGCTAAGGGAAATGACATAGTGGGCCAACCACGGTGGTGAGAGACAAGTTGGTGGACAATTTCTTGCCAATCATCATTAGCGGGGACTTTGGGCTGCATTGACACATGTGGAGGAACAGGAATGCCAAGAAAATTCTGTGAAGGTTGAAATGGGGGTCCGTTAAGTCGAGGATGAAATATACCATGGCCAACCAAATTGAAAAATCGATCTTGAAATATTTGGTTTAACTATTGTGGATCAGCATCGAAGTGAATAGAAAATTGAGGCCTTATATAACCTCGCTGCCAAGTTACCTTTGCCTCTATTATTTCGGCCATTACTGCCCCTGCTGAAAAAACTCATCCTGTAGAAATATTTAATCAGTCATGAAAATTTCTTAATAACCCATACATGAAAATCCACTTAAATAAATCAAGAGTTGGCTCTATTATTTACTACATGAAGCATGCAATTCATCCATAAAATTGCCATTTATTAATTGCCACACGAACAAGGAATTGATAAGGTCATTGGGAGTAAAGATTTACGTAAAGTGATATCATGGAGGGGGAAAGATTTACGAATTTTTTTCAAGCAATCAAAAAAAACCATCAACTTTGTATCTAAACATATCTCAAAATACCAATCATCAATTACTGCCACTTCATTTTTTCTTCATTTTCATACAGACCTTTCTTTAAAAATGAATATCATAGAATAGAGAGTGAACAAGTGCAATTGGGATAATGAGGGGAGTGTATTTTGAGGAAAATGGTATAATGGAAGGGATTCCCACGGATATTGTTCTAGTATATCAAACAATACCATCTTCGACGTCAATTAAGATTCAAAACCATTTACTGCTTCAAAATTGAAATTCAACACTCTGTTTCCAAAAATCCAGAACTCGGGTTTCACTTCAAGGTTGCTCATTTGCATTTAGAAATTGCATAGCATAGTAATCATTTCATAATTCATTTCCTAATAAACATTCAACGTAATAACACAGCTTGCGCACAACAAAGTCAAGGATACACAGCATCACAATAATCGCAACCAACAATCGAGGAATGGACAAACTATGGTCCACGATATTAACACCAGTACATTTTAAATCACTACAAGGTTCCAAACTGAACTTTAAATAACAATGCTTCCAAAATTCCCTTTCATTCTAGTTCGCAAAACTCATTCAATGCTTATATATTTCATCCACAGAGGTACTCTTTTCTCATAAAAATCGAACACCTCGAGCATGCTAACACAGCAGGTTGTATGTCTTAAACAATGCTTTTGCAACACTCTCATCACCTCAACACTGCCATATGACAAACTGTATAAAAAATATATAAGTGGGCTTAACATTATTTCTAACATCGCACAATAAACAATCAACAAAACCCATGACTAAAAGAGCACGAACAGTGACTTTATTAAATGTTGGGTTGGCCACGCTTGCACCATTAGTCGAATAGGTTTGATAAACCAATCACAACAACAATGATGAAGTATGGGAGGACAAGAAGACCAACAATTTGAGGTTTTGGCCAAAGGAATGTCTTCAATGGTCTCGTTAACACCATTTCTTTCATCAACAGCCTCAGTCACAGAGCTTATACAAGGGTGCGTGCATGATATCCATATAATTAGATGACAGACAGAGTCTAAAAATAACGCAAAGACCACGAGCAGTGGTACCATTTTTTTATTAGACAGAGAGGAACCACCAAAGAAAACTAGAGCTAAGGTAGGACCAAAAACTCCCACACAATATTTTATCCATAGGTAAAGCAACGGAGCAACTACAGCTTTATCAACAACAACAAACACCTACATTTGTTATGTGAATATTTCAAATACAAATTCCACAGAGACCAAAGTTTCGCTAATAATCCATACACAGTCAAAATTTCCACATATCATAACTTCGAAAATGCATAGATAGTGAGCAAACGCAAGAGCCAACTGTTGACTTAATTAAAGAGAAGAGTGAAATATTCATGGATGGATTAGCAAGAATCCCCATACCTGTGTGTAAAAATTGCCAAGGAGAGTCAACCAAGCCTGTATCTCTCTTCCACGGCCGAGCAAAATGGAGCATTAGCAACTAACAAGGAGAAAATGAAAAAATGGCTAGGGTGACGGGCTTGAGGTAGGTTAGAGCGACGTGCATTTACTGCACGTCGTGTCTACCACTTACATGTTCACCCATAGCTAGTACGAGCAAGCTAACCATATAGTGCACAACCCACTAACAATTAATTGCAAGCTTGATACACCACCATTTTCCTAAGCTTCAAACTTAACAAATGCGCCAAATTTTGTTTTAAAAATCAAATGTGACATATATCAAAACCTTGCTAGGGATACCAAGTCTCCAAACCCTAAAATATGGAGATTGGATAAATCCTAGGGTAGTCCACTACAAACCCTAGAAATATATCCTATAGGAAAACACCTAGGGTAGTCTACTACAAACCCTAGAGATTTTCCCTATGTCATTTAACAAGCATCAACAAGATGATTACAAGGGAAGGTAGTCTACTACAAACCTTCCCTAAGGTTTGCAAGATAGAATCTTGTTCAAGAAAAATAAAAGGGAAAATGTACTTTCATCACTTTGGTAAGCACACCCACACTTCATATATTCAATGAAGAAATCCACAAAGACTTAAAAAGAACGCTTACTAGGTAAATATTTGTTCATCCAGAAAACCCTAAGCATGAAAATCATCCATCAAACTTGATAAATCATGCACAATTGATATCCTCAATAAAATATCCTTAGTCTTCCATCCATAGCACAGATCCAACACAAAAATGCTCCAACAAATTTCAGAAATTTCATACCTCCTAAGGGATTTCTTCCTCGAGTCACTATGAGAAAATAAGAGGAAGTGCATCTCTATTTAAAGAGGATATGCTCAAGTTCCTTTACATTCAAATATTAATTTCTTAGGCTAAAATCCCCTAATCTAGCTTATGGATGGGAAAAAGGCTCTCTTCACTAATTAAATAATACAAAATATACAAAGATGGGGCTTATCATGCCACATGTACGAAAAATAAGGGGAGGAAGCCCTCAAACTTGAGACACATCATCAAAAATCTCCCTTGCATGTAGCATACAGCCTCTAAAGGCCCTTCAATGTTGAATTCTACCACAAGGAAAGCAAGTGAGCCCCTCCCAAACATGTTCTCTGAGTATTCTTCAAGTGTATAAGTAAGGTACCAAAGTGGATTGGACTTAATTTTGTGTGTGTGTGTGTGAACCCCACTCATCATAATGGCATACTTTAACTTCGTTCTACTTGGGCCATTCTGTTTCAAGGGAAAGTTGCAAGACTATACCTCAAATGGAAATCTAGTTGCTTGATACTATGGAACAAAAAACATGATGATGATCCTTCAATGTCACTGTTATAGGCTCGCTTATTTATGGTTTGCGGGGCTATAATTACTTCCTTTCTTATTTCTTTTTTTAGGGAATATTACCTTCATTGCTCGATAGCAAAGTTTAAACACACCTGGGAAGGACACCTTTCAACCACTGGAGTTAGGCTATCAGCCTATCAGTTCTTCTATATAGCTTATCTTATTTTCTATGCTAAATGCATCCACCTTAGCAATTTGTTTGGTATCAAAAAAATATTCCTGAATTTTCCTCTAGCCTTAAGTGAATGATGCACTAAAGCGATTTCCAACAAAGGCGACGGAATGGCTGTTGTGATGAACCCTTGGAACAAGCACATGTATTCCATCGGGTACTATGAAATTCTCGACAAAAGAAAAAACCTACCAGTGTGGCAGCAGTGCCATGACTTCCTTGACAAATCTCAGACTTTGATTTTGGTCTGAGAGACCAGCAACGGCAAGACCACATAGAGAAGAGGATCATGTTCAGTGTTCACATCCCTCACCCATCACAGGAAGGGACCGACACAGTTCAGAAGCCTCAATTACGACAAGTGCAATGGGTACATCAAGGAAATCATGACAGATGTCTTGCACGACCACGATCGCAGCGCTCCCCTCTGCAAGGTGACCTTCAGGCACGTATTCCGCCACAAGAATCAGAAGGAGCTCTTTGTAGCGGCCGGGGGCTTATACTTAGGCTAGTTTGTTTATTATGGAAAGAATGAGGGAGGATCCAACACGCTATCTAGAGAGAGAGAACCATCCATTCAAGGTTGGATCAAGGCCGAGGAGAGACTGTGGGCACGAAAAGATCTGAAGCCTAGCCTCTGTTGCCGCCTGGTTCTAGAGTATGGGCACCTTTCAGCTATTAGAGACCTCGGGGATCTTCAACGCTCGGGGGATCTTCAGCCCTCACTCTGTTACGGGAATCAAGTTAAGAGTGACACAAGATTGAGGCTTTCTTCTGAATATCGCATCGAGGCCAGCTCTGAGACTACGACAGGCTTCCCCCTTTTTATAAAGACCATTTCTGGATCTTCTCTCTACTTACATGCTCAGGATTCAGACTCCATTTTTTAGCTCAAAACCCAAATCCACTAGGCTATAGGTATTATGCCTTTCTTTCAACGGCTAATCTTTGAAGGACGATAGCTTGTGGATGGCTCTCTACTACGGGGTTGTGGGAATCTAAAGAATGCAACCATTTCTCTTGCTTCTCRGCTGCGTGGAGGTGCTCCATCCTTCACTCATCCAAGCTCTTACAACATAGTTACTGACTTAACGAGAACTTTGACCTCAAAACGAGAACTCAAGGCCTTAAAACCCATATTTTTGCGTAAAAAACATGAAAATCAACCCCCAAATCAAAAAGTGGTGCTACCAGTAGCACYATTTTTTTAAACGGGGTCAAATTTACAACATTTTTCAAACATGGCCTTCAAAACTCATACAGTAGATCAGAAAATCCTTAGCCCCGTRGGACCAGTGCTTAGCTTGTGGGGGCTGGGGTCCAGACATCACCCCCCATGACACCCACGGTGCCCGACTGCATGGGTTGGTTGGGCACCGTGGGTGTCATGGGGGGTGATGTTGGGCATCACCCCAGCCCCCACGGGCGAAGACTTGGCCCCATGGGACCAGAGCTTAGCCCCTGGGGGCTGGGGTGATGCTCTACATCACCCCCCATGGCCTCCCATCACCGATGCATATGTTTTTTTTAATTTGTTTGTATTTTCATAAAATTTTACATATTTTAAGTTTTTTAATAAAAAAGTTAATTTTTTTTTTTTAAGTGTGTTAATTTGTTTTTTTTAATATATATTTTTAAATGTTCTTTGTGTTTTCTAAACTTTTCTAAAGTTTTTGGGCCATAAATTTGTTTTTTTACCTTTTTTATGTTTTTTTTTTCTAGTTTTGGCTTAATTTATATATTTGTTTTGTTTTTTGGTTTTTTTTTTTCCTCTTTAGTTTTTTAAGTTTCTCTTTAATCTTTTTTATTATCTAAATTTGGTTTTTAATTTTTTTTTTTTCATTTCAATTCTTTTATTTTTCTTAGTTTTTTTTAGTTCTTAATTTATAAAAAAATGAATTATATTTTTTTGTTAAATATTAAAAAATAGTGTTATTTAACTACAATTGTTTTCTATATATAGAAGTAAAGGTAAACAATGTGTTAAAAATGGTGTTTTCCACTATATTTTAAAAGTATGGAACAATAAATTAATTAAGGAGACACAATTATATGAAAAATCGCAACTTCAAAAAAGTAAATGGAAAAAAATATTTTTAAGATTGAAAGAAGCATGAAAAAATGACTAAAAACACCATTGAACAAAATATAAAAATAATAATATTTGAAAATTTTGAAAATAGATGAAAAATAAGCATTTAAAAAAAATATTGTGGAAATGATCAGAAAAATTAAAATATCAAAATACCACCTAAAAAGGGAGGGGGGGTGCTACCAATAGCACCATTTTTAAAAATGAGGTAAAAAATGTGACTCTTGAAAAAATGAGAACTTGACAGAGTTCTCGTTAGGTTGGTAATATTGTTTTACAAGCATGTCGTGAAAATAGAGATTTCTGCTCCTTCGCGGTCCAAGGCTGCAACTTCCAGAGCAAAGGAGCTTTTAGACTCTACCTTCATTGTGGAGTAGTCTGCAGAGCCTACAACAACAGATATCAAAGTCCCCACGTCTAGAGTTCTACTTTTATCTACCAGAAAAAATCCCTCATATGTTGCTTCAACGGACTATGGCCCTCGGCCTCTTCGCTAAGAGAATGGGTAAACAAGACCCGATCGTCATGTCACGAGTTTTTTTTTTGCTCCATAGGGTTCTTCATTATCAACTTTTCTACAGAAGCAAATTGTCAACACGTGCTAGAGCAAGGTCCTTGGTTCTGGGACAGATCTGGTCTTTCATGCAGAGATGGTTCCTTGAATTCAACCCGTTGACTATGACTGCCATGACTACACCGATCTAGGTAAGACTCCCCAATCTATCTCTGCATTTTTATACTCCAACTTTTTTACTTACCCCGGGTAATGTGTTGGGTAAGTTCATCAAGATTGACACACATCGGATAACGAAAGGCTTTGTCACTTTCGCTCGCATATGCGTTGAAATTGACCTCAGTAAAGGGCTTCTGGATAGAATAATTATAGACTGGGATGAGAACGATCCTTACATGTAGATGGTCGATTATGAGAACACCGCCTTCAGGTTTCGCTCATGTCAGCAAACAGGGCACCTCCAGGCAACTTGTCCTTCATCCCCAACCCCAGCCTCATCCCCTTGAGCACAGAAAAGGGATAATGGCTAGCACGACCCTAAAAATTGCAAAATCCACTTGAACTCTTCATATGACAACACACAACATCACAAAGATGCCCCAACTCCTCCACCTTCTACAACACCAACACAGTCTCCAACAAATGCACAACAGCCAACTGCAGTTCCAAAACACCAGCCTTTGGCTTCAACACAAAATCATGAAGCTTCAGAAATTGTGATTCTTATTCCCGCAGTTCAGCGTTTGCACCCCCCCCTCAAAAAGGATGAATCAAAAGACATAATCATGGCCACAACCCCACTCTCTAGGAATCAGAAACGTCCTCATGAATCAGATAATTCAGACAATGACAGAGAAGCACCCTTAGCTTCAGTAGCTCAAGTTTTTGGAATTTCCTCAGACCACCTGGCTTTGGTGGCGAAGGTCGTTGAGCCTATCAGTTCCTTTGGTTCGATTGATGTTCGTAAGAAAAAAGGCAGAAAGGATCCACTCCGGCCAACATAATGATCCGACCCTTTCTCCTTATCTTGTATGTTTCATCTTGCTATGCCCACGCATTCCTTGTGACTCTCTTTTAGCATAGGCTAGTCTGTAGTTCTCTCGTGTTCTCTTTCTGGGGATCTTTTTCAATCAGCAAGTCGATGTATCACTTTGTACTTTTCCTGGATTGAATATAAGGATTCTCATCTTGTTTATTTAAAAAAAAAAAAAAGTGAATGATGCACTCATTGTTACATAGTCCTATCTGTATCGAGATGGAATTGAAAAATTGAACAACCTTAATCATTTTACCTAGTTTCTTGTGCACAAATTTCTCCTAGACCATGCCTTCAAAGGTTAACCTCCAATTGTTTAACCTTAGACCAGGGTGTTCTATAAATTAGGCTTTGGTTATGTTATGTGTTCACATTACTAACAACCCTTCATTATCTTTAATTTGACAGAAACATGTATGTCCTTCAAGCTAGCAAAACCTTGTTTTTGTTTTAAGCAACCCCAAACAAGTCTAAAGAATACTCAAATTATGCCTCTATAGCTGATGTTGGAACATATCAAACCCAAAGATATGCACTCTCAGTGTGTTGGAAACATAGATACACATAACTTAGAATGCATGAATCTAATCCGTCATCTTCTTCTAGTGCATTATACAATTTTGACTTTCTAGGATTGTTTATGAAAAACTTATTGTTAACCCCTATTGTGACACCCCCCGACCTCACATAGGTCGGGGACATGCCACTCCTCAGACGCTTTACTTAGCTCTGAAACCATCTTTGTAACATTTCCAACCTTCAAAAGGCCAGGCCATGCTACTCCTAAACACTCTTTCATGCTCAGATACCAATTTGTAACATCCCCGACCATTCATGTCGGGCCACACTACACCAAAGAACACATATGTTCTTTGTGTGGAACGTACTATAACATACTTAGCATCCTAACTAAGTTATGTCTCATATAATTTTCTAACTGCATGCAATTAAAACATATGCACACACATAACTCTTGCGCAAGCTTAATATATATAAAACGTGAACAGACAAATACGCTATGTAAATGCATGGATTCACACTAAAAAGCAGTAAACATATACATGTAGCATATACATGCAATACCCATAAGCATACAGACAGTTATAATCATGCATAGGATAAACCCATAAAAATAACACGTGAATAACAATGCAGCATGTAAATGAATCACATAATTGACACTTATCTTTGTGAGAATATCACCAACTGCGTGCAGACCTTCCACGAACCTCCCAACCTTAGACCACACTGTTCATCACTCTCAATAGTGAATCAACCCTGAGCTGGGACTAAACTCCACCCGGCTAAAGGGTTCCTAACTAGGCTAAAGGCTCGTGAACAACGGAAAAGACTTTGTCTCAGGTGCACATTCAACTAATAGCCTATAGTCCCTCATTCCCCACATGCCTGTCCCACCCAAGGAAGTGTGCCCCTTCTCTGCTCAACAGTCCCTCGGCTGCCCCACGTCCCTTCCATGGCTTCAGCAATGAGCCGGATAGGAAGTCTCAGAGCCCTGCAGCTATAGTTCAACATCTTCAAGAAATCAATCCCCAGCAATTCTCTCACCCAAAGAATTGCTCACGGGCCTAACAACCCGCCTCTTCAATATCCCACAGGCCTGACAACCCACTTCTTCAATCCCGCTCCCAAGCTAACAGTTACCCAACAAAAGGCTCTGGATACGGGTTCAGGTAAAGTCATGAAGATACAAATGATAGCTCAATGGTTGCCAATACTCCTGGATGATTGACTGTATATCTCAGTGATGGATGAATCAGGGAAAGATGATGGTCTGAATGATGGAGATCCCCCCGAAATGAACTAAGTCTAACAATATGTATGCATGCCCCCAACTTGACACTTGTCATGTTGGAAGCTACTTTGGCCCACTTGGCCCCAACTTAGAACTTAGGATAACATAATTATCCATACTTTATGATTTAAGAAATATTAATATAATATTCCTTAACTTAGCCCCTTCCCTTTCCCTAACTAGTGGAGTTTAGTCCCCTATCTCTTTTATCGTGGTCGGTCTGCGCCCAGCGATGTATTTTATATTAAAAATGAGATATGTACAAAAATAGGCACACTAGCCTTTAACATCTAGGCTCTCCGGACTAATCAAAATATAAGAATCCTAGCTTATAATACTGGCTCACCAGCCTATAAAACATATCAGATACACAAAGCTTCATGGCCTCTACATCGCACACACTTAAGATGCTGCATGCGGTATCCCAGAATGTGCACACTTCTTCATTTTACTGCGCAATACATGCACGCACTATGCCATGAAACGTGCACACCAAAATGATATCAAATCAGCTCACTAGCTTATGTACATTTGTATTTACATTTGCAATTGGGTTCGGCCTTAGGGATATTACAATCCCCTCCCCTTATTTATGCACTGTCCTCGGTGCATCATGTACCCATGTACAACTAAATTTCAAACTCCTCAAAAGATGCGGGTATTATGCCCACATTGCATCCTCATGCTCCCAAGTAGCATCCTCAGGACCATACCAGGTCCATTGGACCTTTACAAGCCCTATGGCTCGATTCTAGAGCTATTTGATTTTCTGGTCCAGAATGCACACCGGACGCACTTGAAAAGCGCCTTCTTGCTCCACCTGAATCACATTTCAATCAATAACATGATTAGCATTAGGTATATATTTCTTTAGCAAGGATACATGGAATACATTATGAACAGACATAGATGCAGGCAATGCAATCATATATGCTACTGGACCAATCCTCTCTAGGATTTCAAACGGCCCACACTAGCGAGCTGCCAACTTTGAACAATTTCCCAACTAAAGGGAACTTCTGTTGGCTTTCAATTTCAAGAATACATTCCATGTGAGTTATGCCCTTATCAGCATAGCTTTTATGCCTGTCTTGGGCAGCCTTTAAATTTTGTTTTATTTTCAACATTTGCTCTTCCATTTCCCTAAGCAATTCTGGCCCAACCACTGCTCTATCTGCTGGGTTATCCCAACTTACCGGTGTGTTGCACTTTCTGCCATAAAGTGCCTCAAATGGGCTTATCTTTAGAGATGCTTGGTACCCATTGTTATAAGCGAACTCTACCAAGTGTAGGTAGTCTTCCCATTTTGTTGGTTTATCCATCACATACATCCTCAACATATCCTCAATCACTTGATTCACCCTCTATGTTTGTCCATCTGTTTCTGGATGATAAGTTGTACTAAAATTCAAATTTTTTCCAAATCCATTAAATAATCCCTTCCAGAATTTTGAAGTAAATTTTGGATCTCTGTCAGACACAATTGTCTTGGGTATGCCATGTAACCTAGCAATCTCCCTCATATAAACATCAGCAATGTTCGCTGCCTTGTGAGTGAACTTAACCGGAATAAAATGGGCAGCTTTAGTAAGCTTATCAACCACTACCATGATAGAATCATGTTGCTTGTTCATTATGGGCAGTATGGTAACGAAATCCATGGTTACAACTTCCCATTTCCACTCAGGAATGGGTAATGGTTGTAGCAAACCAGCTGGGTGTCTATGCTCAGCCTTTACTTTTTGGCATTCCAAACATCTGGCAATAAAATCAACAACCTCTTTCTTCATGCCTGGCCAATAATATTGTCTCTTGACGGCTGCAATAGTTTTATGATATCTTGGGTGCCCAGCATAAGGCACATTATGTATTTCCCTCAGTATCAGATTTTTCAATTCCTGAGAATTTGGTACATAAATTCTTCCCCTGTATATGAAAATTTCATCCTCATCCAGCTTGTATTCTTCAATTTTCTGCTGCAAATTACCTTGTTGTAATTTTGCCACTAAATCCTTGTATTGTAAATTTGATTTGGCAGTCTCTATAATTCTATGTTTCAAATCTGATTGATACATGCTAATGGTTGTAGCATGCATTTCATGCACTCTTCTGTTGAGTGCATGAGCTACTTTGTTCTCTTTCCCCTTGATATGCTTTATATCGAAGTCATATTCGCTTAGAAATTCTAACCATCTACTTTGCCTAGCATTTAAAGTTGGTTGATCAAACAAATATTTCAAACCATTGTGATCTGTCCTCATCTCAAACCTTTTCCCCATGAGGTAGTGTCTCCATTTCTTCATGGCATGTACTATGGCTGATGTTAGTACTCATTTGCATTGTTGAATTTTTGGACTTTTGGTTACGACAGGCACACTACTGGAATAGTGATATTCTTGCAGCGCCATCATGAACAAATCAGGGTTGAATCAGTACTAGCCAATTGTGGCTTATTTTGCCCATTTTTTTTCCTCTTTTCTTTTATAAGCAATTCTGGATCTTTTAGACCAAAGTTGGTCCATGACCTTATGCAGGGTTTTTGTGTTTTTTTTAATTAAAAATTTTGGGCCCGAAGGCTGAGCCTTAGCCCCAATGCTTTAATCTCCAGCATCCGAGACCTGCAATCAACACACAACACAAGTCAACAAAGCCAGTGTAAACCCCAAGCTTGTTGAGAGATGTCTTAAGGGTTTTTTATCAAAAAAAAAAATATACTAAGGTGACCAATACTCAGCTCATGCCACATCATTGAAACTTGTCGACAAAAGTTTCCAGTCAATTACCAAATCTGCCACGAGGAGAGAGCCTACCAGAGGCGTTGTATTTGTTCAACATATCGATTATCTGTTAAGAGACAACAATGGTATTTCTTCGTGGATATATTGATTCTGTTTTCTGAATAAAACGCAGGGTTTTGGTTTGCACATGTGCCCAGTTAAGGCACATTCAATGGTGAAACAGTGGTAGCAAGTTTGACTCTATGTATTTTAAGAATTTTACATTCAAAGGTCTTGCTGGAATCGGTCGAGTAATGGGAACTATCAGGGATTTGCACAATTTATAGTACAAGTACACGAAACTTGACCAGGTGTGGAAGGTTTGTAATAAGACATTTATGGACAGGGAGATGCCTTTGGTAAAGAATCGGGGAAGAAGGTATCCAGATGGGTCCTCATTTGCGGATCTGGGTTTTGATGTTTCCGTTGAGAACTATGGGAGGTGGAGAATGCAAGGCTATGCAAATGAGGCTTCTTTATGATGCGAAGGGTCGTTTTTGTTTGCATTCAATTAGGGAGGAAGAAGCAAAGTATAAACTTTGCAAGGTTCGTTCTGTGCAATTTGGAGATAAGGATATCCCTTACCTCAATGCTTATGATGGACGCATGATTAAGTTGGATGTTGGCAAGGATGGTTTTAGAGATGTGAGGAACAATTGCCCCAGATCGTAAAGGGGATGTCATGGTTGACTTCCTCTTTTACAGGGAGCCAGAGGAAGCCAAGGGAGCACGAAGAGCATTCTGTCAGGCTTGTTGAAGGCTTCAAGGAAGCACCAGTTGCAAGGTCGATTGTTGATAGTATGACCTGTGGCACAGGTTGTGGATTTTCAAATGGGGAAATCGTGATAAAGATCCAAGGACGCAATCAACATCAATTAGAAAGCTATGGACTGTTGTGATACTCTGTATGGTTTTCATGAGCGTGGAGGTGGTAGGTGGTATAAAAGCTAACAGCTTGGAAATTCTAACCGATGCTACACATTTACTAACAGATGTTGTTGGACTTGCAATTTCTTTGTTTGCAATATGGGCACTAGGGTGGGAAGCAATACCTCATCAGACATATGGGTTGTTTTTTTTTTTGATTTGAGGTTTTAGGTGCACTATTATCCATTCAATTTTTTT
>JASDQU010241922.1:71193-90239 GCA_032191745.1 Picea mariana
TTGCTTGACAACCTATTTTTTCTTTGTATATGAGTTTCTTGGCCTTATTGTTACCCTGGAAATGTTTTAATACATATACATGGTTTTTTCCCTTGATAGATGCATACATACACGAGTTGTCTTTCTATAGGGTGTGTACATACACGAGGTTTCCTTAAACAATCATGTACATAAAATTTTTTAGCTTACTTGCTAAGTTTGGTGTTTGCTGGGTGATTTTTTATGGTTGCTGAGTCTTCTTGGGTCTCTGTCCTAACTGTTCAGTGCTTGAAGAGTGATAGGAAGCCTTTTTATGGTTGAATTTTTGGGTTGTTTTTCTTTCTCATCATCTTTTTAATTGGTTGTCCTTGAATCTTGTTCTGAGTATTTACTTCTTGGTATCCTGCTTGGCTTATCTCTTTTGCTTGCATTAGGGTCTATATATCAAGTTGTTATTCAATCTTTTCATTTTCATCCCTTTATATTGAAAATAAAAATATATACATTTTTCATTATGGCATTTGCTCTTTTGGTTGTTTAGTATTGATCTTGATACATAGGAAAGATTGCATCTTATTTAAAATTGCAAATTTGAATTGAAATTTGCATTTTGAAAAGCTTAGCATCTTTTGAGAATTGAATATTAGGACTTACCTTTATGTTCATATTCATTTATTTAATTTTTTTAGTCATAACATCATCAACTTCACGACCATATATTTTGAGTAAAGAAATCCATTAAAAGTGACACTGATTAATTAAAATTGATTAGAAATGATTTTATTTTTCAGAAGTACACAAACAAGCATATGATATAGGGGCTTGGAATAGGATTTTGTGAGTAAAATTCTGCAAGGATAGTAAACTAAACATATGTGTCTGACCAGGGAGTGGTGAAATCCATTATGTAATTAGTGACGTCAGGAGTCCGCTCACACCGGAGTTAAGCACGAGGTCGCGTGAAGTTGGTTGCAGAGATATCCCTCTAATACCTTCTTAGCGTCAGAGATATTTATGGGGATATATTCATATTTGGGGGTCTTGCTAGTGCCTTTACCTCCATGAGAGGTGATGCTTTCAATATTTCGGGCTTTGTTACCCTGCCCATACAGTGGACCTGACTTACAGCTATTTGTTTGCGCATTGGTTATATCATGGTGGCTTTTGTTGCATGACATAGGTAGGCACATAGGCTACTTGCAAGGGTTATTATATAGGTACCCTGAGTCATATAAGGGTCAAACAACACACAACCTTTATGGAGGATTACCTCTCCAGGGGGATCTGACCGACTACGCTGTTAAGCCCATGAGGGCCCTTATAACTGATTTTGATACCTTTGATCTTTTGAAGGGAGTCTCAGGCCCCTCTTGGGTGAGACATACCTACTCTAGTGAGGGAGGCCCCTTTTCATCCATTATCTCATGTTTGTGTGCATTTGGCCGTTTTGTTTATTTTGGCATGCTCTTTGATTGTTAGTTGGCCTTAGGATATGTTTTTGTATCTCGAGTCTTGAGTCATCATGGAGCCATAGCAACCTCCTCACAGGTCTCACTGTTTGTTGAAGTTACCACTGCATATTGAGTCTTTTCCTTCTAAAAGGCATAAAGTTATCAAACGTGGTACACACACCTCCACTTACTAGACTTGTGATCATACGAGTATGAGTATTGAGTCAAGTCAGAAAGATATTGGGATTCCTTCGACTCCCATACCTAATGTAGTTAATGGAACTCCTTCGATGCCTTCAACCACTACGGTTGTAGTGTTGGAGGTTCCCATCATCACTCCTATCCTCTCTATGGTTGCTACTCAAACCATAGTAATGAACCCTTTTGGGTCTCTTTTTGGTACACTAGGATACAATGCTCAACCCATTCCTTCGGTCTCTAACCATTTCTCTTTTGGTATGCCGAATATGACATCGCAACTTTCGTCTTCCATTCCAACGAATAATACAAATCCTAGTATTGGAATTGGGGACATGGATCCTCCACATATTCCACTTTTGTTTGGTGGGGCTCATATTCCCCAAACGACTCCTATGGTTAGAAGAAAACCTCCCTTTCCTCCTAGGTCTAATCCTAGTCTTAATGCTCCTAGATGGAGTAATGAACTAGGAGGACAAGTTGATGCCTATGTTCCATCATTTACATCTTCCTCCTCCAAGTTGATTCTGTGCAACATGTTTGATATGAAAAATCCACCTCTATCCTCCGAATTTCCACCCAGGGGAGGTTGGTTTCATACTATGGGCACCCCCCATCCTGGAGCTTCTCTAGTTGGGGAAAATGCTTATAACCCTTATTATAACATTCCTATAGCTATGGTTCCCACACAACCCCTTATGAATAATTTTGGAGGAGGCTATTATCATACTGGATAGGGCCATGGTGCATACCAGAACCCTAGCTGGGCTGCAATCCCTCAACATCAATATTTCATGTGAGCATGGGATTAGATGTCGCAACCCCGGCTCCCTTTTCTGGCCATGCTTAATCTTCCAGAATTTTCAAGATTAATGAATGAACCGACGCGTCATGATTCGTCAGGCCCCCTCGTCCCCACCATATTCCTTCGAATATTTTGAAATTAGAGGGAAAGACTAGTGAAGATCCTAGTGATCACGTCAGTACTTTTCATCTTTGGTTCTCTTGCAATTCCATTAATGATGATTCTATTCATTTGAGATTGTTGGCAGCAAGCCAAAGGGGGAAAGAAAGCGTTCACAAAGAATAATGACAACTAGAAGAGAAATCGTGGGAAAGAAAGCGTGCAGGAAGAAAGAGACAACTCGCAAGAAGCACAACACGCGTGAATGCAAGGAGGCGACAACTGGAAGAAAGAATCAAACACATGCATATAAGGAAGACCTAATGACAATAGAGTTTGGGTTTTTGTAATATTTTTTGTGTAAATGGCTAAAGAGCTCGATAGATATAAATATAGATACGCAGGTATCATAGAGGAGTTGGAGAATTTGGGAAAGTTCGAGGGGGAGTATGACTATCTTTATGTAATGTGGTGATGAGAGAACTATTTTTTGTAAGCAATTGATCTGAGTGGAAGAAGAAAAGTAGATATCGAGGATTAGATCACAGGCTAAGGATCATGGTGTGATCTAGTTCACCTCACAAAGATCTTACCCATCTGAGGAGAGTTGTAAGCGCGAGGCGCGAGAATTGCAAAACTGCCATAATAAGAGATCCAAGAGACAAATCTTTGTGGACGTAGCCCAGGAGGGGGTGAACCATGGTAATATCTGTGTAATGTGATGAATGCATGCATATACTTGTCTTACTTTTATTAGTTAAATGATGTATCCAATGAATGAATGAGTTGTTGTATTGTTTGGTTAATTGCTATGGGAATATAACGAAGAGGTACCACGAAGGTTAGAATATAAAAGAGAATAACAAGAATTCATAATACAAATTAGACTTAATGGCTTAGAATGCAGATCCTCTATCTCATGCTCAATCCTAGGCTGTAAACTCCTGAATCTTACAACCACCCATTTAAATCTATCTCGGGTGAGACTACACAGTGCTCTCTATGTAGTGTTTTGCCTTCTGGTTTACCAGAAGGGTTGATAGTTTTAGGCTTTGTTGGTACCCTTAAATATATGAACCCCAGGTCAAAAAAATAGATAGTAAGAAAGAGTTGTTCAATAGTAAAAACCAACAAATGGTTCCATTGTTGTTGTAAAAGGAACAAGAGAGGCCTGAGTACATGAGATAGAATACATGAGAAAAGAATGAGTGGAACAAGAAGACCGCTGAGCCACTAGAAGGCAATGTTGAGACCGTGGAAACCCACGAAAGCAGAAATCGAAGGCTGGTTGAGAACCAAAGAGCTAGAATTTTCCCAGAAGGATAATAGAAACCCTAGCCTCACACCTCACAAATATCTAGATAAATACGTGTTTACGGATTTACATGAAGTCTTTTTCTATGATTTTCCTCACCTACTACAAGAGTGGATACTAAGGTTGAAAGATAACCATGCGACGAACCGGATCCAACAACTAGATTGGACCCCAGTATAGATTGAACAGTTACAATATGTGAACAAAACATTCACCCGCGTAGTCAACTTTTGGCATGATAATATTGTGGCAGGCTTCATCACAGAGTTTGCAGTTGATACAACAAAGTCATACAGTGCGACAGAGAAGGAATTTCTATGCGGACCTTGCGAAAGGTACATTCGATCACTGTACTTCTATTAAAATATTGTTATATAAAAAAGGTTTAATGACAATGGAAGCAGACAGCTAGAGTTCCCTGTTTGGATCGAGGAAGGGGGGAAGCACTGACAGAGGAAGGATAAATGGCCGAAGGTGAGGATAAAGACAAGAAGGAGGAGGAATTCTTGGACCTAATCTTGATGGATGATGACTAGCTTAAGTGGATCTTGGCGTCACAAGGAATGACGTGTAGCGGAGTACCCTACCAATATAAGGTGAATACTAAGAAAAGAGCAGTAGCCGTGAGGGAGGGCTTGGAAAGCGATGAAGAAGAGGTAGAGGATCTCCGATATGTGGAGTATATTGAGGAAATCCTGTGTGCCACCTATGAGAGGAAAACAAGAGGCCCAAGAATAGGAGGAGAAGATAGCCATCCTTTTCATATTAATGTCAGTGTGGAACCCATAAAACCATGTGTGATCAATACACCAAAGAGAACACCACCATTTAGACAAACGAAGTTTGGAGGAATTCTGATTGCAAGAAGTACATCTACCACAGGAGCAACAACTGGAGGAGCTAGTTCAGGAAGTACTAGTCAAGTATCTACACCACGCGGCGGAGGTAGAAATTTAGTATTTAGAATAGCAGGAAATGACCCCATGGTCAGATTACCAGAATAACGAGGAGAAGCAGTAGAAGACCCTGAGAAGCATTTGTTTATTTGTGCAAATATTTGGGAGAAAAAACAAATCATTGATGAAGATACCAAACTTGCACAGCTAGCGATCACGTTGAGAGACCACACACTATACTGGTACATGAGTCTAGACACAAATAGTGCCCCTGGGATGACAAGGACACTGGTAGACATTAAGAAGCTATTGATTAATGAGTTCCATAAGCCGAGCTCAGAGGACTAGTACATGAACAAAATGATTGAGATCAGACAGAAACCAGGAGAGTCTATATGGGAGATCGAACAAAGATTCAAATGATTGAAGGGGAAGTTAAAATACCTTATGACCGATATGAAACACCGACACCTATTTTTCAACTCACTACTCCCACACCTAAAATATCCCTTACGACAATAGAAGTTTTAGACGTAGGCCGAGGCTCTACAGGCAACCTTGCAGCTGGAAGAGAACCAGTACCAACAGACGAACTTAGCTATTGAAGAATTGAAGGAGGATTTGAAGAACCTAACATTTCAGTTGAATTAGAACAAGAACAAGGAAAAATGAGAAGTCATTTGGTGTACCACATGCAAGACGAAAGGACACTATAAGAACGAATGTCCAACATTCGTGCAGTATATGGCAACAGGCATGACAAACCTGCTACTACAGGGAGTACTATGGTGTGAAATATGCAAGAAACTAGGTCACGACCCTTATCACTGCACGATGATGCAGAAGTACTAGATAGTTCCAAAGAATTCTTATTGCATCTTTTGTAAGTCAGTAGGCTATGATTAAAAAGATTGCAGAACTATGGAGCTGATGCAGGAAAGAACGTCAGACACATACAAAGTACAGGCTGAAATGATGACTGGGCAAGGAATGCCACAGTTTAACACTTTGCAACAATAGTACAACACTGCGCAACAACAATACAACATGTACAACAACCATACAATAACGTATAGCCATAGTACAACCCAACGCAAACCTAGTATAATACCATGCAGTATAATCAGAAACCACCATACAACGTACTGAGAGGGTACCGAGCAAGATATCGAGGAGGAGGATGAGCCAGAGTAGGTTTTGGACGTGGCAGAGGACCAATCACATGTCACAATTGTCAGCAACCAGAACATTATGCATGGGAATTCCCACTACCGCCAATAACCTATATGTATTATCATGCATCAGATCATGAGACAGAGGAATGCCTGACACTATTAGTAAATATCTAGGAAAAAAGGAACCAAAACAATCAAAATGTTCAATGGATTTCAGCTGAAGCAAGGGAGGATGGACGAAACATCAACATAGTCACCCATGGAGGAACAAAGATAGGAAACAACATAGTTTGAAAAGAACCTACACAGAAACAATGGTTAAAGAAGAACACGAAACCAAGGAAGCAGTTCGACGCACCCAAAGAAAAGGAGACTTTTAAGGAAGCCAGACAAGAATTTCAGAAGAATGACACAATGTCGACTTCCACTATGCAACCAGGCCATGAAGCCCCAGAATATGAGATGCCACCATCATTGGATCATACCAAAGGAATGCCACCCAAGGGACAAGTAATTACTATCAAAGAATTTTTTCAATCATGCATCAAAATATTAAGTGATCCCTCATCTGTAAAATATTGCAAAACATCCTAGAGAAATTTAAGAACGAGACAGAACAAAAATTGTCAATCATATACACACCAAAAGAAGAACAAGTAGGGAATTTAGATTGAATGCCAACATTGAGGATTTCAATATGGGAGATATCATATTGGACCTAGGATCCAAAGTGAATGTGCTACCCAAGAAAACCTAGCAACGCATGGGAGAGCCAACCTTGGGATATTCGAATGTCCAATTAAAACTAGAAAACTAGCATAGGGTCTTGCCAATCGAGAGACTGAAAGGCATAAAAATAGATCTTGATGGTGTGTGCACTAAAGAATATTTTGAAGTTATCGAAATAGTAGATGGCACACCACCATACCTGACACTACTCGGTCTAATTAATTTGAAGACCAATAAAATGACATTTGAATCTAGATATTACAGGGTCATAGCACGACTAGATTCATCATAAGGGGAGAGGTTCGTAGAACCCACTTGCCTAGACTTAGAGGAAATCAACTAGTTGTATAGAACAACTGCACGTGAGGAGGATTATGTAAACCCAACTACAGACAGGGTACTCATTTGGTGCAGTGTTACTTCATGCAAAATAGATTCAGACATTGGGCTAGAAAACTGGAAGCAGAGACTACATGAAGTATCCACGAGAAGATGTGCAAGAATAGACTGCGCAGTATGATGGATCGGCGTAGAAATCAATGAACCAGCCAATTTCCATGGATTGAATGACTTGGAAACATTATTGACACAATATGAAGACGAAGTACTAGAGAACCAAAGCATACTAGCACTGGATTTAGCACTCAAGGCCACACCCGCGAGATGGTGGGGCGCACACAAGGAGACCATCACAAACTATTACCAATGTAAGAGGTTACTGTGCATAAGGTTTGGCACAGAACAAAAAAACAACAAACAACGGAGATATGAAGGACTAGGGACACCAACGAAACACTTGGAGGAGTGCGAAAAACTGTGGAAATTGACACCACCAGAGGAATGACCTCACCACTTTATTCACACTTTGGAAGACATACTAGCGAACTGGTATACAGATTAGGAACTGCGCAAAGGAATGATAACATGGGCAACACTGAAACAAAACTTTACCGTCACTTTCTCATTCGAGCATGAGAAACCCAACATAGATGCAACCCTGAAACAGATTAGAGGAGTCATATTCATTGAAGAATCATAAGTATAACTTATTACCAAAGATCAACAATGAAATAAATAGATAGTCAAGGAACTACTATCATTTTACCAGGTACATGAGGAAATACCAGATGAAGAGGACCCGTACGACATTCAAATTATAGAAGTAGAAGGCAAGAGAGACGTGAAGGGACCACCAATTGAATATGAAGTTATTTCCGTGTCAATCAAGGTAAAGAAATTTAACATCAGAACAATGGAACATCCCAAAATGGCCAGCATTGGAGACTACTGGGATGAACCAATAGTAGAAAGCATTACAAAATTGTTGCATGAATACAAATTATTTCCTACAACATTTACAGAGATGAAGGGGATAATAGGAGAATTGTGAGAGATGAAAATACCTCTCAGACTCGAAGCAAGACCGATCAGACAATGACCATATAGACTGAACCCCATATATGAACAGAAATTTAAAGAGGAGATCGACCAGATGCTCAAAGCTGGCATAATCGAACCAGTCTAGGAGTCAAAATTGATAAGCCCGATGGTCATACAGGACAAGAAACAAGGAAGAGGGATTAGGATATGTGTCAACTTGAGGAAATTGAACGATGCATGCCTACACGACCCATTCCCTACACCGTTCACGGATGAAGTGTTAGAGAATGTGGGGGGACATGAAGCTTACTCATTTATTGATGGATTCTCAGGCTACCACTAGATTAAGATAGCATAGAAGGAAAGATACAAGACCACGTTCGCGACAAAATGGGGCTCTTACCAATATACAGTCATGCCCTTTGGACTGAATAATGCACCAAAAATCTTCTCCAGAGTGGTTATTGCAGCATTTAAAGAATTCATTCATCAGTTTCTTGAAGTATACCTGGACGACTGGACAATCTATAGTCTGTTGAAAAACCATGTGGAAGTTTTACGCTTGATGCTAGAATGATGCAGACAGTTTCAGATATCACTATGCATAAAGAAATTTATATTTGGAACACTGTTTGGGATACTATTGGGCCATATAGTATGCAAACAAGGGCTATTGGTCGATTCAACAAAGATCGAAGTCATTGTTAATTTACCAGTGCCAAAAATAGTTCGTCAGCTACGAGCGACGTTAGGACACACATGATACTATAGAAAATTCATCAAAGGATATGCACAGATCACAACACCAATGGATAAGCTGTTAAGGAAGGATACAAAGTACCAATGGAACGATGAGGGTCAACATGGTCTAGATACCCTAAAGGAAAATATGGTCACGGCACCGATATTAGTATTTACATACTGGGGAAAGACATTCCATGTGCATGTAGATGCATCAACGATAGTTCTTGGAGCTATCTTAGCGCAACTAGTAGTAGGAGATTTGGATCACCCGATAGCATTTGCAAGAAGGAAACTATCTGATTCAAAACATAACTATAACACAATGGAAAGAGAAGGCCTAGCTATGGTTTACGCACTTTAGAAGTTCAGACACTACCTATTGGGAAAACATTTTAAGATTTTTACAGATCACTCATCCCTAAAATACCTAGTCAACAAGCTAGTGTTGGGGGGGGAGAATCTGTTGATGGTTACTGTTATTTCAGGAATTTGACTTCAAAGTAATCATCAAACCAAGAAAAGTAAATGTAGGACATGACCACCTATCACGGGTCACAAATGGGGAAGAACCCATCGACTTAGAAGACAACTTTCCATATGCACAGTTATTCTGAGTACAGATTGCTAATGACCACTTCAGAGAGATCATCCAGTACTTGAGCATAGGTACCTTGCCACAAGATTAGACCACTGCGGATAATAAGAACCTGGTAGTTTGTGCAACTGACTATCAATTGATTGCTGGACATCTATATAAAATGGGTGCAAATATCATTTTACGAAGGTACATGTTAGAGCACGAATGCCCAAGAATTTTAGCAGAAGCCCACGAGGGATTGGTAGGAAGACACTATACAGGAAAAGCTACCACGTAGAAGGTACTCCATGCAGGATTATGGTAGCCAATGATTCATAGAGACTAGAAAGAATACTGTCAGGGATGTGATGTCTGTCAAAGGGTAGGCAAACCCAACATAAGGGATGAGATGTCGTTATGACCACAAGTGAAATTATAGGAATTTGATAAATGGGAATAGACTTTGTGGGACCAATTAACTCACCATCCAAAATAATAGGGGAAAGATACATCATCAACGTGATGGAATACCTAACGAGATGGGCAGAATCCACACCAGTAAAAGACTGTAGCGCAGAGACCACTACACACTTCTTATTTGAACAAGTAATTACTAGGTTTGGGTGCCCAAGAGTTTTGATGAGCGAACAAGGCACGCATTTCATAAATAGCACCATCCACGTGATGCTCAAAGAATTTGAAGTTCACCACCAGAGAAGCACACCATATCACCCACAGGCGAACAACACAATATAAGCCTTCAACAGAATTCTAGAGAATGCACTGACAAAGATTTGTAACGTCAATAGAGAGAACCTTGGACCTCAATGTTCCAGCAGTATTATGGGCATACAAGATGACATGCAAGAAGTTGATAGGGCACACACCATTCAAACTCGTCTATGGACAAGAAGCAATAGTTCCATTAGAATTTTTAGTACCCAACTTACGCGTAACCACTATCACACAAATGACAGAACACGATGCAATACAGGAAATACTGAACCATCTATTAGAAATGGAGGAATATAGAATCCTGGCAGGATTCCATCAACAAGTGTAGAAGGCCAGAGACAAAGCATGGCACAATTGACACATTAAGAAGAAGACTTTTACGGAAGGAGATCTAGTATTTCTCTATGACAACAAGTCGTTTAAGCACCTAGGAAAGTGGAGAATGAATTGGTTAGGACCATATGAGGTAAAATCTGTAACAAATGGAGGACATGTACAATTAAGAGATTTACCAAGCACAAACCTTTGAGGAATGATCGATGTGAGCCAACTGAAGTTGTACAAGGACAGTCGCTCACCCACTGCATAGTAAAAAAAAAAAACCATGAAAAACCCACAAGATGCTCGAAACACTCATGCAGTAAAGGCAAGAGAAACATTTACATTCCTAAGACAAACGAGTGGGAAATGAAAAAGTTGGAAAAAGAAAGATGATAGGACAGCATCAAGCAGAATTAAGGCATGACAAGGACTGATGGAACACCACATTAAACACGCCAACTGGAAACGACAAGAGAGGCGTAATGCAAGTAAAAAAATACCACAAATGCATTGAACCCATAGTTATGGTGCATTAATCACATCATGGAGGAAGCGTCCGCGATAAGCCTCATGACAATACCATACAACATGCGAGCACAAAAACAATTGCTCTATTCGCAAAAGAAGAATAGAGACAAATCAACAATAGCTCGACCGAATAGAGCGAGACTAAAAACCTATAGAGTCAGAAGATGTTCGATACTCACCATTATGGCACCACCGAAGTCTGCTGAACTAGGCCAGACTACCAGGATGACCAGATTTGAAACTAGGTCACAAGGAATGCTAGAAGAAAATGAGCACTAAAAACCAGAGATCGTTGATATCGATGCGATCCCATCCCCAAAAATACCATCGGTGAACTCTACATAGATATTGGAAGAGATTTAGCAGCCAAAACTAGAGGAACTGAAAGAGGACACACAAGAAGAGCCGCATAAACCTCAGAATGAAGAAGCCGAAACCCAACATGAAGTGCAACCAGAAAGCACTGAATCAGTCGTGGAAGGCAACAGTATGACACAGAATCAAGGATCAGAAGGGAAACTGGATGAGTCGTAGGTACCTAGCCTCGGTCAACCAACATAGGAGACCACGGGAACTACCTCAACTTGGCCAGAATGGCTTATAGGGCAGCAACCAAAAATTGTTGGAACTTCGTACCAACCACCACATCAGGAAGACATAATTCTGATACCAAGATCACCTCGCAAGAAACCAACAGCATAAATTGTGCGACCATGCATACCAATGGGAGTACAGGTAGAGCCATAGCTACTGGGTCACGTTGGGAAGCTCAAGTATTTCGACCATTCATATGAAAATACGTACCCAGAACTTGCACTCAGAGTTTTTATGCAGAACATAGTGGTCAACCAACTTGGGGAAATGATCAACCAACCGTATCAGTGGGTAGTTGGACTGGACCGAACAAGAATTTTAGGACGGCTGAAACTTCCACACTTTGGCAGGGGCCAGTACACGACAACATGCGTCAAGAATATGTTAGAAGTTATGCATGGAGGAGATATATGGTTGGATAGACCCGTCCCCATAACAATTGACCTTATTCCATAGATAACAGGGCTACCCAGCCGAGGTATGGATCCCGCGCTGATTCTGGACGATAAATCTAAGGAGAAAGCATTAGCAGAAGAGATGAAGAAGAAATAAGACACCGCAAGAGGGACAAGAGGCATTATAATCAAACGGATTAACAATGCAACAAAAAAATTGGTCACAAAGATCTTAGCCTATAAGTTGCTAAGGAAATGCCACAAAGACGAAGTACCAGCAGGAGTCATCGCAGTTGCAGCTCAGTGCACAGAAGGCACCTTCGTGAGATAGGCGCCTTATCTGTTAAACTTGTTCCGAGTGGACTATAGGGATGCGTAGGAACTCGAAACAAAATTCCATTACTCATGGCTGCTCACCCTCATAGCCTTCATGGGATGGAGGGAACCAGAATATGTAGTTTTTGCTACTAGACCATAGCCAGCGTGAGCGAGATATCTAGTACTGAGATATGAGCTACAAGCTAGACAAAAGAGGGACAATGGAATCATCTTCAAATAATACCTACGAGACATGCATGAAGGTATTAACCAGTCATGGAGAATAACACCATAATCTATCATGTGATACGGGGACATCGCTAACTTCTGGTCTACATGTCAAGCCATGTGGATACAACCAAGGCAGGATCCCGATAAATAGTGGCTACCGATGTGCTACTGTATCACAGAAGGTGATATATACATGTTCATTAGGGAATGGGATGATGAATGGAGGATCCCATACATTCCTTGGGAAGTATCGGAAGGACCCATAGAAGGAGAAACAATGCAGGTGGAAACACAACCTCTGCAAAAACCAGTGCCCAAGAAACAAAGGTTGGGCCAAAACAAACCGACTCAGGAAAATGAAGGGTCAAAGCAGATAGGAACCCAGAAGGGGAAAAAAGAGACCAAGGAACAACCAAAACAAGCTAAGGCAGTGCAGGACACATCCCCAAACCCTATCACATAGGAGCCAGGGGGAACTAAGAGACTGATTGTGCAGGCCACAAGTGCATGCAAGAAATCAAAGGTACAACAAGAGTCACTGGACTATACAATCACAGATGACAATGGAGAAATGATCGCCAGAATGGTCCAAGATTGTCTAGCAGAATACTTTGACCATGCAACACATCACAGGGATAATCTATAATGACAACTGTTAGAAATAGGACAACCCCTTTGGACACTTGGAGATGCCCAGAGAGAAAGTAGAAACAAAGACATAGAGCCATCAAAAACACAAACCAATGAAAGAGTGGAGGTAGAAGAATGAGACCCAACCCTCCCAATGCCACACGCAAACACAACGGTCCACATAAGATCGAGCATGCTACAAATCGATGAAATAGTGGGACAGACCCCACTGAAGGATTTGGACGACATCCAATTGGTCCTGATACATATGCCATCAAGGGAAATGCACCAATTGCAGATTAGCATCAACCACGAGATGCAGTCTCAAACACACAAAAACTTGGTTGAGCTACAGAAAGAAACAAAGCAACGAGAAGCACTGGAAAAAGACTACGAGTAGGAAAAATCTGAAACTCAGAAGGATACGAAACACAAGAATGAATTGGAATGCAGATTGGGAGAAATTTTTGGGAAACTTCCAAACATTGCACAGGGAAATGAACTCCTAGCCACAGAAAAGATCAACCAAATTGTGCAGGAAATTGCTCGATACCAGAAGGAGATCAAGGATCTCTGAGAACAAATCACACCAACAAATCTGCCAACAATAAAGGAGTAGAGGGGGTAGGAAACAACAATGAAAATTTAGGAGATGGATAAGCAGGTTAGCATGGCAGCTGACTTTCNGGACTGGAGGAGGATCCACAGGTTCAACGTTGGGACAAGGAAGAGGAAAGGATCAATGCAGTGATCCAAGAAATCAAATGGAGGCAAAATACTATGCTAATCCCATAACGCATAAAGGGGACACAATATTTGAACAAGATGCAGGCATAACTCATCATTGCGCAGACACAGAAACAGGAGCGGCAGGATGAAATAGAACCGCTACAGAAATGGGTAGCAGAAGTAATCGTACAGGCAAAAGAAGATAGAACACATATGGTACAGGCACAGGAAGAATGCACAAGACTACTGAGTGACAAAGTGGTCATTCAGGTAGTAGAAACCATTAAGGAGAAGACCGTGTAGTCACTGACAACAACAATAGAGCTAAGGGAAAAATTCCAGGCGATTACTACAGAGATCGAGGCAACTCAGAAACATTAGGTGACTCAGTATGAGTCACATGTCAGTGTTGGGGGCCTGGTGGTAGTAGGAATCCGCATGCATTCATTGTTTTCTTCTAGTTGTCACCTCCCTCTTGCATGTTCACATGTTGTGCTTCTTTCTAGTTGTTGCTTTCCTCCTGCATGATTTCTTTCCCACAATTTCTCTTCTAGCTATCATTCTTCTTTGTGCATGCTTTCTTTCCCCCTTCATCCTACTACCACCAGGCCCCCAACACTGACATGTGACTCATACTGAGTCACCTAATGTTTCTGAGTTGCCTCGATCTCTGTAGTAATCGCCTGGTGGTAGTAGGATGAAGGGGGAAAGAAAGCATGCACAAAGAAGAATGATAGCTAGAAGAGAAATTGTGGGAAAGAAATCATGCAGGAGGAAAGCAACAACTAGAAAGAAGCACAACATGTGAACATGCAAGAGGGAGGTGACAACTAGAAGAAAACAATGAATGCATGCGGATAAGGAAGACCTAATGACAATAGAGTTAGGGTTTTTGTAAGATTTTTTGTGTAAATGGCTAAAGAGCCCGATAGATATAAATATAGATATGCAGGTATCATAGAAGAGTTGGAGAAGTTGGGAAAGTTTGGTTCACTACCTAGGTGGAGTCCGACTATATTTATGTAATGTGGTGATGAGAGAACTATTTTTTGTAAGAAATTGATCTGAGCAGAATAAGAAAGGTAGATCTCGAGGATTAGATCGTAGGCTGAGGAGGTTGGTGAGATCTAGTTCGCCTCACAAAGATCTTACCCATCTGAGGAGAGTTATAAGCGTGAGGTGCGAGAATTGCAGAACTACCATAATAAGAGAGCCAAGAGCCAAATCTTTGTGGACGTATCCCATGAGGGTGTGAACCATGGTAATATATGTGTAATGTGATGAATGCATGCATATACTTGTCTTAATTTTATTAGTTAAATGTTGTATGCAATGAATGAATGAGCTGTTGTATTGTTTGGGTAATTGCTATGGGAATATAATGAAGAGATACCACAGAGGTTAGAATATAAAAGAGAATAACAGGAATTCGTAATACAAATAAGACTTAATGGCTCATAATTCAGATCCTCTATCTCATGCTCAATCCTAGGATGTAAACACCTGAGTCTTACAACCACCCATTTAAAGCTATCTTGGGCGAGACTACGTAGTGTGCTCTGTGTACTGTGTTGCCTTCTGGTTTACCTGAAGGGCCGATATTTTTAGGCTTTGTTGGTACCCTTAAAGATATGAACCCTAGGTCAACAACATAGATAGTAAGAAAGAGATGTTCAGTAGTAAAAACCAACAGAGATTGTTTCAATGCACCCTCACGAGGGTTGCAACGAAATGGCACATTTAACTACCAGGGGGAACATACGGGAATTTTAATCATATGGTTTTAGTATTTCTCAATCACTTCCAGTTGTTGGTTTGTTACGATGCTGGCATAGAAATTCTTTTAGCCCTTCGCTAGGAAAAATCCACCCATATCTCGGATCACATCCAAGAGTGGCGTAGATAGAATAGGTTGATCAAAGCCTACATTCCTCCATAGTTTATATTGGAATGTTTTATTAAGTATTTATTGCCTTATATATTCAAAGGATTCTTCTGCACCTGTGGTAAAATTTGAAGAGGAACATATTTTCAAATCTCGACAATTGGACCTCATATATGTTCAATCTGGGATGTTATACGGAATTATTCCTGACGCACCGAGGAAAAATTAAGACCCTAGACAAAGGCTTGGGCCTCACGCTGATGCCATTATAGGCTCCGCAAATACTAATTTTGTAGATTTGGTGACACACCAGTTGAAGGAGTTGTCTCTAAGCCATTCTGCAGCAGGACAAGCTTCGTTTGTGTCCTCCATTCCCACCCAGTCAGTGGATGTGCATTCTATACAGTCGTCATCTAACTCAAATGGTAACCAACAACCAGGAGGGAATATAAAGAAAGGACATGGTAATAATCATAAGGGTGGGAGGAATAATAATAATAATAAACCCAAGGACAACATTAAAAATAATAGATCGAATAACAATGTTGGCAAGGGAAAGAAATAAAAGTGAAAGGTGAAGTTTCCTTGTAAACTTTGTACTGATGATCACCTTACCCACTTATGCCCCAAACTTGAGGAATCTATGAGGCTCTTATCTCAAATGCTCGGTGTGCTGGCTAATCCATTTCCGCACAACCAACACATGGCCTCAAGCTCCTCTAATGACCGAAATGCAATGGGTGGGAATCAAAACCCCCCGACACATGAAGGTGATCGTCTATGTGTAAATATGGTCAAGTCTCAGATTAATGTAGCCACTCAATATCGTGATTACGGATCTTCACATACTGTTCCAGTTTTAGAGTCTCCCCCTCCTCTGGAAACACCTTTGCATATCGAAAATCCAGAGCCTCTACCTCATATTCTGAAAGTAGTACTAAAACGATCTACCCACAACCCTAATGATAAAGTTTCCCAGAGATATTCGATTGTCGAAAATCTAGGTCAAACCCCTTGTGTGATGTCGGCTTTGGAGGTGCTCCTGACATTTCTTTCATAAAGGAATTCCTTGTTATCTGTGTTAGGATCTCTAGACCCGTGTGGCTCTAAGGTTATCAAGTTTGATGTCACGGATCTGAAGCCTTGCTTTACTTACCACGTGGCCTTTCAAATCCATGTGGATTACTTGAAGTATACCATCAAATGTACTATTATTGATGAAGGCGCTGCAATGTGCATGATGTCCCTACCCTGTGGGAAAGACATTGGCTCTCCAACCCTCTCTCAATATCTGACTATGTTGACCACATTTGATGTTCGTTCTTTCCATCCTCATGGAGTTCTTCCCACCTTTCTAGTCTATTTAGGTGGAAATATGGTGGAGGTGGATGTCGAGGTGGTTGATGCACCCCTTGACTATAACTTATTACTAGGGAGTAATTGGAATTATTCTATGACTTCAGTTGTATTGTCTATTTTCCGTACTTTATGTTTTCCTCACGAATGGAAAATCATTATGATTGATCAATTATCCTTTGCACATGCTAGCCCCAATGCATCCATTGGACCTTCGATCCCTATGATTGATAATTCTCATCCAACAATTGAGGATATTGGTATGGGAATGTATTCCTCCCCCATGGGTACCTTTGCTTTCATGGCACCAGTTCATCACATTTATGCCATGATCAGTAGGTCTGCTTTGTCAATGATGTTCGTTCCTTTTCACGCTTTGTATTTCAACGATCCTTGTACCCTACCTTCCTCGACCATGTCTTGTGAAGGTCAGTCACATATTGGAATGGAAATTCCACTTGACTCTACTACTGACCTGAATCTTGTCTCCTCACAGATAGATGAGGAGGATCCTATTCTCAAGCCCATATGGGCCACCTCATCGTATTTCTCACATGATTTCCTCGATGATAGTTTACCTTTGGATGAAGCCATCTTAGAGGTCATGAATGATCCAGATAGGCCATGGGATGATATGCATCATCGCCGTTACTATCTCCCAGAGCTTGTTAGGATCGAACAGGATGATTTTAGATCTACCTTGAGTGAGATGGTCATTCATGTCATGGTTCCACTAGATACGCATGAAATTTATGCCTAAGGAAACATGGTGAGTATTTCTCCTACCATCACGACCGACATATCTCAAAACTTGCTTAAGACTTCCATCGATTTTTCTCCTTTTCAGTTAGTACATAGTGTGGATTTGATCCTTCCTATTGAATGAAAAAAACCTTCCCTTAGAATGGAAGTTGAGATCCTACCTGACACTTCCGATCTCAAAGAACACCTCGTACACCTAAAGAGCCTAGATGAGTAGCGTCGATATGTCTCTACGACTATCAAAGTGAATAAATGACATGTTAAGGTCCAGTATGATAGGTCTGTCTATCCACAACAGTACGTTGAGCATGACTTGGTCCTCTTATATGACCAAGCCAAAGAACCACTGGGGGAAGGCAAGTTCAATCCCATGTGGCACCGTCCTTATATCGTGCGACACATTTTAGAAAAAGTAGCCTACAAATTAGAGGATTATGAAGGGAATATGCTAGTTGAGCCTAGAAATGGGCTCAACTTAAAAATATATTATTCTTGAGCCCCCAAGATTGGGAGTGACTCTTTGGATACTAGTGTATATTATTGTATATATATCATTTCCTTTGTTTCATCGGCTTTCTTATCAAGTTTTCTCTTGGTTGGCAGATGTCAATGAATTCTTCAGTTTTCTTAGGATTCATAGATGGTGCCAGTCATCATACACTGAACTTGGCTTCCACCGCTTGGGTCATTTACTCACCCGAGGGTCAACTAGTGTCTTCAGGTGGCATTTGTCTAAGGCCATCAACAAATAATATGTCTTAGTATAACACCAATATATAGCTATTACGTGATGCCATTTCGCATAGTGTTCGTTATTTAGAAGTTCGCCTAGACTCCCAATTAGCAATATGTTAGTTGAATGACAATTACTGTGTGCGAGACATTACTCTACTCCGATGATTCATACGGGCACAAATTTTTGAATGAAACTTTGATTTTATTACTTATAATCACATACCTAGAAGTTCTAATTATGTATCCGATGCATATGATAATTATGTTCTAGATTGATATTTTTCACATAACTAAAGTAAAGAAAACACATCCATCAATGTACACATTGTAACATATATAAGTAAAGTTGAAGACCAATGTTTTTATATTTCATCTCTCCAAAAAATATGATGTCATAGTACAAAATGGGGCTCACACCCTCAAAGTATATATATGGCCAATATATATAATGACTATGGAATCTATGCTTGTGGCGTCGG
>JASDQU010241923.1:91764-102761 GCA_032191745.1 Picea mariana
GACCGAACCAAACTCTTCTCCCTTTCGGCCGACCCAAGCATCAATTGTCGATGATTTCTCTTCATGAACTTTAATACTTAGTAAATTTTTGAGATTTCTTCAATTGATCTATGCCATCAATCTCATTCATTTCACAACCCCCGAAATGCATCTTTATCATTGATTCTATAAACATCATCCAACTCTATCGATGTTCATCCATAGACCATCAACCATTGACATTTTCTCGTGGAGAATTTCCAACACTTCACCAAACTCGTCGATAGATTCTGCTATCGAACCTCACACTTAAATTTTTTTATCATAGTCCAAGCGAATATGAATCGTCGATATCCTTCAACTTCCAAACACCGAAATTGAATCTCATCCATTGACTTGATCAACCTTCCAAATGGTTGAACCTTTACGAATTTTTAAATTTACTTAAGTGAATATCATTCGTTGATCTCGAAATAAAACATGATCTCGGTCGTTGATTCACCAAACTGCTTGCAACTCTATAGGTGGCCATTAAAACTCAAATTTCAACCATTCTAGGTTCGAATTTTGATTTTCAAATTTACTACTTGAATCCATGGAACCTCTTAAATAATCCAGATTTGTTTAAACTTGGATTTTTCCCATGGATTTGGGGATCTCTCTCTGAATTCTCCGTTTTTCCCCAAATTTGTCATAGACAAAATCTGTAACAACGAATTCCACCATTTCTCTTTGGTTCTAGCTCATTGAAGCCCAATATTTGAACCAGAAGATCTGATACTATCATGTAACATCCCCCAACCCATTTGAGGGACATTACTATGAAAAATACTCATAAAAATGAATTTTTTTGTAACTAAATTAATCCATTTACAGTTAACTAATTTCCTGTAACTTTCAGCTACAAATAAAAATAGATTTAGCTACTGTCTACAACCATAAAATAGAAGCATGTACAACATGATGCTAATAAACAACAGGAAATGTAGCTAAACAACTCATTATGGAAGCATGTAAATCATTCTCATTTACACAGAGTTCATGCACAACAATAACACATGTAAATAACACAACAACAAGATAAAACACTTATCTTTAAATAAGAGTCGTGCAACCAATTGCTTGGGACAGACATTCCACCCAAACATAGATTGACTATTACAAATATCAACAACCAGTCACCCCCGATCTGAGGCTAGTAATCCAAAAAAGAGGGTGGTCTCTCACAGTCCACTCGCAACTCATAAAACTCACAACCCACTGATATTTTCCTACAACTATCCTGATTTTCCACCAACCCTCTTCCTCTTGACCTGTGCAACCCAAGTAATGTACCCATTCACTAATCTCAATCCCTCGGGCATCCCATTTGTTTATCAGGATCTCTTTGCCATAGGTAACCAATAATCTCTTAGTTGGGAAGTCAAGGGAACTTTCTGCTAGGAAAACTACCAGCAAAACATAACAAACACTTATTTTTTTAGTGCAACTCACTCAAGATTTCACTCTCCGGGCCTGAAAACCTAGCTCTTCAATTTACAGCTCCAATTACTCTCCAATATGCTCCAACTTCCTCTAGAATTCACCCTCCATGGTTGCACTAGCTCCAATCTCTCCTTCTTCCTCTCCCCTTGCTCCTCATACAAAAAAACTCAATGTGTAAAACTATTTTCCAACACATACAAATTTCCTCTCCTTTGGATTTCTTTCTTGACTCACACTCTTGCGCAGTTTGATTGTACTCAACCCCCATGTGCCCAATAAATTTGGGATGTGACTACTCACACCCACCCTCTTACATGTATTCAATGATTGGCTTTGGGAACAGTCAATCGAAAATGGGGAGGTTCATATAGAGATAGAAAATTTAGGAACATGGGTTGAATTAATATACATGGGTAATTCCCCTTTGAACCCATCTTGCCCATTATCCTAGAAACCCACCTCTAGTGTCGATTAATTCAACCCCCATCTCTTTTCCATGTCCCCTTAGTAGTTGGAATCACATTTTATTATTAAAACATAGAAATACAATTTGCATATTAGATCGCTTTGGTCGTAGCCACACACTATATCTACATAAGCATTAATTAAACTAGGGATTATAGTGGGGATGTTACAAGTGTGACCTTGACCGAAGTAGAAGCAACAATAAAATAAATTCTTTAAGGAAAGTCTCCTGGGCTAGATGGTTTGACAACGAACTTCTTTCAAGTCTGTTGGAGCATCATAGGTAAAGATGTTTGGGAAGTAGTAGAAGAATCCAAGACTTCCAAGACATTTTTGCAATCTTTCAATGCCACCTTCTTGGCCCTGATTCCTAAAGTAAAGGAAGAAAATTGTGCTAATAATTTCATACCTATCTCTTTATGCAATGTAATTTACAAAATTATTACAAAAATCATTGCTAACAGACTTAAGTCTATTCTCTAGGAAATTATTTCTCCAGAACAAGAAGGTTTTTGGAGAAGGCCACCAAATCCTGGATGGAGTAATTATTTCCCATGAAGCCATTCATTCTCTTAAGACTAGTAGGAAGTTGGGGATGATCTTAAAGATGGATTTATCTAAATATTATGACCAAATTAATTTGGGTTTCCTGAGAAAAATTCTAGGGGCTCTCGGCTTCGATCCATCGTGGATTAACCAGATTCTTAACCTGATCTCCTATGTGTTATTTTCTATCATGTTTAATGGTCCCCCCTCTCCAACCTTCAAATAATCTAGGGGGTTACGATAGGGAGAGCCTCTGTCTCCTTACATATTCATTATTCTCACTGAAGGATTGGGGCGTTTTTTGAAGAAAGCCCTTTTGGAAGGCCATTTGAAGGGTTTATCTATTTCCTCCCAGACTTCTCCCTTGTCTCACCTCCAATTTATGGATGAAAACCTTCTTTTGGGTAAAACTACAGTGCAGGAGGCCAGATCTACCAAGAGAACTTTGGATTTGTTTTTATAACCTCAGGCATGCAACTCAACCTAGATAAATTTAGAATTGTCTTTTTTAATACCCCAATTATAATTCAACAAAGGATTTCTATAATATTGGTTTCCAAGAGAACCTCCCTGCCATTGAAATATCTCGAGGCCCCTCTTTTGAAAAAGGCCATTCACAATGTTGGGTGGCAAGAGATCCTTTCTAAAATCAAAGACTGCCTAAACTACTAGACCCACAGGTTCCTTTCTCTTCCTAGGAGAATTATTCTAATAAAATTTGTATTAATGTCCATGCTTGTTTATTTGTTTTTCGTTCTTGCATCTCCTATTCATTTCTTACAAAATCTTAGATCTATTCAAAGGAATTGCTTGTGGGGGAGATATAAACGAGAAAACAAATGGGCTTTGATTTCTTGGGAAAAAATGTGTGAGCCAAAATCCCAAATCTTAGGCCTCAAAGACCCATTGAAAATGGGCCAGGCTTTGGAAATTTCTTTTTTTTGGAGATGGATAAAAATCCTAGAGGAAATTTGGAAAAATATTTGTCAGGAGAAATATACTAGAGACATCCCTCCTCAAGATTGGTTCAATGGGGACAATAAAATATCTTTGATCTGGAACTATGCTTGGAAAAATCACAAATTAGTGCAAAACCAAAGTTTCTGGGAGCTTGTTAGAACAGGGGCAGACCCAGGGTTCAACTCTAATAGTGCACCAACAAGTCCTAACTACTGGCCCTTTCAGAAACACCTATGAGGCAGATGCAATCTCACCCGAAGTAGCTATAGGGGGTTGCAGGACACATGTGTCTACAACCAGAGGAAATACAAAGTGGATCCAATACAAGAACAACACATCATCCAGATATCAGTTAGTAGCTTAGGCCTACTTTGCACAGTTACCTATTAGATCTAACATACTAATGCAATAACAATATATCATAGAGAAAAAGAACACAACATCAATCACACACAACAACAAGATGTACGTGGTTCACCCTCTCCCTAGGGCTACGTCCACAGAACTGTGCTTTATAATATATTAGGTGAAAGCATACAGTCCTATCTGCACTCTTAGCTAGTAGTTCTTCTCTCTTTCCCTCTTCTCTCTTCCTCCCCTCCTTGTGCACCCAGTTGCAGGGTTGATCTTCGCACCTAGTTGAAGATATTACAACACAAACTTTCCTCTCCACACAATACTTTTCTCTCAGAAATAACAACAATCACTCATCATTACACACTCAAACTAATGATGACAACAACCCCATCCCAGGTCCTCTTGACCTTTATTTATACATTACAATAGCTCACTGACAACCTTAGGTTAAAGCTTAGGTGTCTAAAACCCTAGATACCAAAGCTCTAGGTGTCTAAAACCCTAGGCCAACTTGACCCGTGTTTGCAAGGCTTCACCAGCCTGTCTTTCCTTCCTTCCTACGAGGTGCTCCAAAACATCTACCAGTGTTTTTTTCTGCTTGCTGAGTTGTCCACAATCCGTCTTCCTTGCTGATATGTCTTCCTTGATCTCCTCATCCAACGACATGCTTTCTCTTACTTTGCTCTGTCTTTTCTGCTCATTTTCTCACTTCGACCCAGTATCAGTCACTGTGTCATCCGTGTAGTTCGTATTTTGTCTTTTCTTCCTTAATATTTGCTTACTTCCAGAACCAAGGGCCAATAGGCCCCCAAAACTCACCTGTGACTTGTCCTAAGGCACTCTGATCTAAACCTTATGCTTTTCTTCAACTGCATACGATGTAGTGTAGTCTGTACTTTCATCTTTGTTCCTCCCCACTGTGTGCAGGTTGTCTTTTATGTGTCTGGTACCCTGTTTCAACTACACCTCATACCTAGACCCTTCTCCTTCTATTTTTACTGAGAGCTGCGAGGAAACTGGTTCTCATAGTACAATTTCAACCAGCTCCCATTCACTAATCCTTCATTCCATTCTTCATTCAAAGTCTTCAACTACACAACTCCTCCTTTCATGACATAGGAAACCTCATACAGCCCCATCAAATGTCTTATGAACTTCCCTGGATGCTTCATGAACTTGCTATCGTATACCAATACCAGATCTCCTTGCTTAAATGATTTCTTCTTTATATGCCTATCATGGTAGGCCTTTTCTCGTTCCTTCTGGACTTGCTAATGGAATCCTACAATAAATCAGTCTTCCTCTAGTTCGACCAATTGTGTGAGCCTCTCTTACTCTACTCCGTCTTTTCTGCTCTTTTGCTGACTTCAACCCAGTATCAGTCACTATGTCATCCACGCAGTTCGTATTTCATCTTTTCTCATTAATCTTCACTTACTTCTAGAACCAAGGGCCAACAGAGCTTCATGATGGGAAGTCGACCATTTTTGGGAGGATGCATGGGAGCAACACCCTTCTCTAATTTTGGAGGAAGAGATGAAACCAATCCAATAAAATATGTTGGGGATCGACTGGTCAAAGGTAGTCTAATATTGGAAAGACACTCACCACCCAATCAAAGGAATAACCAAAACCTAGATAAAGCCTTCACAATGGCCAATATATTGAAGTGGGACCTCTCGCCATGACTAGGAAGATACCCTAAAGGAGTTCCCCCCCTTCTCAAGAAAGTTCAGGACATTATTCTATGGGGAAAAAAGGGCGACAAGAATTTCCATATCAAAGATGCATATAATAAAGCCATGGGATTTCTAGACATGCTCAACATGACAGTCTGGACCAAAATATAGAATTCTCAACTTTGGCCAAAAATCACTACCTTTTGTGGTTGGTAATCAACAAAAAAAATTTAACCTAGGAAAAAATCCAAAAGAGAGGTTTTGAAGGCCCTTCCATTTTCCTAGTGTGCTCTCAAGAGGGAGAAAATTTGAATTATATCCTCAATTCTTATAGAGTAGCCTTAGAATTATGGAACCAAGGTGCCCTCCTCTTTCGAACTTAAAAAAAAAATAGATAGGAAATCATTAAAAAAATCGATGAATGGAGAACCGCTCCTTATCAAAATCAAATTCTTAACCAATCTTGGACCCTTTTCTCAAGATTTATCCTCTGGAATTTATGCAAAGCCAAAAATTGAAGGATATTATGAAATCAACTCCTTCCCTTGGACCATCTCTGGCAAGGGATTCAGAATAATATTTGTCAAACCATTTCCATGGTGCCCTAGAAAGACGAGGGTTGGACCATAACGAGAAATGAAAAATATTTTTTGGCAAACTAGAACATCTTCCAGAGGCAGCCCCACCCCCATAGCTCCCTACCCACAACCTGAGAAACTAGTCACAAGGGATTTGGGAACCCCCCCAATAGGGATTTTTGAAATTAAACTTTGATGGAGCATCAAAGGGAAACCCTGGTGCTGTAGGTGTTGGTGGTATTTTCTAAGATTCCTTTAGAGATATTGTAAGCCTCTATAATATCAAAATTGGGCACAATACTAATAACGGGGTTGAACTAGTAGGGTTTCTTTTGGGTCTACAAATGACAAAGGACCTTGGGTACTTGAAATTTGTTGTAGAAGGTGGCTCCCAAATCCTTATTTCAGCCTTAGGTAAACTCATTAACGGAGCCCATCAAAACCATGTATAAAAAAAATGGCGTTTTTCAACAGGTCTTTCGGAAGTGGCCTTAGCCATCCATGACATGTCAGTTATAATTCAAAGTCATGTCCAACATTAGGCCAACTCACTAGATGACTACCTAGCTAACATGGCAGTGGGCCATCCCCTTGGAGAATCCCAATGGTTATGAAAGAACGTGGGTAAGGGTGATTTTAGAGATAATATAACACGTTTTAAATGGAATGAAAACCCTCCTCTGCATGTGAGGATATATGGGGATCCAAGCATACACCTATTTGGGGTGTCAAAGGTCTAGGTGTCTATGAAAAAATAGGTTCTTCCATGAGGCCGAATGAATGTCAATTTGGAGGAAGGTGGAGCAGTATAATCGAATTTTAGTTATCATTGGAAGATGATGGTGGATTTAATGAAAAGTCTATAGCACAATCCATAGGAGGCTTCTTCAAATATTGTAGGTAGCATGGCGAGGCCGTTGTATTCTACCTTAGCCAAAATAGGAATTAATATAGTTGATAATCCCAAGTCCCGAATGATCTGGTCTAGTTTGGGTAATCATGGCCGAAAGTGGAAGGGGGACAAGATCTTACTTCTGTGGAATAAGAACCCTAGCTATAAGAGGAGGAAAACTAAACAAATTCAAGTCATCATGGTCTCCTTTCATAGTTTTCCTAGTTTTCTTGGTCTACCTTGTTGGTTCCATTCGGGGGGGAACTCTAACGGGAAGCACTCGTCCAGGACAGGTTGTTTCCCTTTCTTTTCAAGGAACGATTTTAGTGCCCCCCTCTAGATTTTGAAGACTATCATCTCGTTATTTTGTTTGTCTTCAAGGAGGGTTATGAGAAGAGAGATCAGATTCTGGCTTCGAGGCATGGAAACTGGCAGATGCAAAGGTCTAGATAGGAACAAGACCACTTCCTTGATGAATTCCAAGCCTGAGAATAAAAGGGGTGGAGACAATCTTCAGATAAGCCTTCATTTATCAATTGCAGAGCAGTAAGGGAAGCTAGAGAGGATAGAAATAGGTATCAAAACCTTTGCTCAGAAGAAGAAAAAGAGTGATGGGGAATGTTCAAGAGGCAGTCTTGGAAAAAATAAAGGGAACTGATTATCCGAAAAGATATTTTAAACGACAATGGTTGAGCTATTTAGCATGTGTTAATTAACCATTTAGGAATCTAAATGAAAGAGGAATAATTATGAATGAAACATGACATCCATATACACATGTACAAATATGAAATAAAGAAAGAAGAAAAGCAAACCATAAACACCAATGTGATAATAGAGTTCGACAATCTCACCTACGTCTTCGGGCCTTTGTCTTAGTGGGTGAGGCTTTTCTTATTTCAGTTCAAAGCTTTAAAGTACATCAAATCAGTGCCAAAAGGTTACAAAACTGATCTGGTTTTGTTCTACCAGATCTCTAGAACCCAACAAAAGAAACAACACTGAAATCAGATGACCAGAGCTCCCAGAAATGGCCTGCAAAGGTGCGCTCCTCAATATCTTCCCTGCATAAAAAATGGCTTTGGCTTGGCAAATCTTTAGCATAACCTTGCTATGAATGTCCTCCATGGCTTTAGCAACCATCTGCCAACTTCCCCCCAATATCTGGCCTCAGAAAGGGCCCAATATCTCCCAATATTAGCCAAAATCTCCAAAACCTGGCTAATAATCCATAAAAATTCACTATTATATGGTTTAAAAACTACTTTGGAAAATATATTAGGGTGCAACCCCTTTTTCGCTTGCCCTTGGTCACTTGGCACGCTCCATGCGGCCAGGCACTAAGTGTTTGTGCGTTGGCCCCCTGAAGTTTCGCCCCTGGTCGTATGTTGGAAGGCCATATGGCCCTCGGACTAGGCTCCACATGCAACTGGTTTGTTGTAGCCCTCGAAAATAAGACGGTGGTTATGCCCCTGGTCGGCGGGCTAGCTCGACCAACCGGGGCTAACCCCTTTACTTCCGTGCTAACTGAATACAGGCCAGGTCATATGCACAAATGCCGAGAATTGGGGTCTATCCCTTATCCACCTTCACACCGAACATTAAACTGGGGTGTGTTCATGTATCGTGGTCGTATTACCTAGGGCTGGGTCTAGGCTCCAACTCTTTTTCACCCGGATGTATGACAATTAACACTTTAAATAATATATATGCCCATTATATAACAAGTAACATGTGCGGGTGGGCTGGCTAGCCCGACCCTGCCAAATCCTATCCTAGTGGAAGGTCACATGGTCGAAACTCGTTTTTCCCATAATATTTTTCCATACATAATGACTAATGCAAGGGTGCCACGTGGCATCACATTATTTGCATGAACCAACTGATGTGTCAAACCAACATTCATCCACTTGTTAGCTTCCCAGTCATCAACCTTACCCAATGACTATCTACCATGTGTCGTACGTACATTGTATGGGCATGTCACATGTCACCCTTGCAGTAGTGACACGTGTCACTCCTGGATTGGTCCACCTGTACCTGCCACATCAGTATCATGTCCACATCATCAGTCCATACACCTAGTCACCCTAGCACGTGTCACCTCCAGGTGCCTCCACATCAACACCAACTTTTTCTGCCACATCATTTGTATGGCCGTATGGCCTATACAATCATCTTCCACGTGGCACTATAAAAACTGTACAGTCATCATTTTTTGTCTATTTGGAAAAGCGAACATATCACCACATCAGGCACATACGATGTCTATTTGAGCCCGTTCAAGTTGCGTTGGGTTCATAATGACAAGGCCTACGCACATGTCCATTTTGAAGCTATTATGAGAAATTTTATTTTTAGGCCTTTATAAGCCCCATCAAGCTCCTGGATGCAATTCTAGATCACACCTCCCCACTAAAGACCTTTTGGTACCCAAAAGGTTATTGACCAGTCATCAAGATCAGGATAGGCCACTTGGCTTGTTCCCTGTCTTTGAACTCTGTTCTATGCACTTGTCTCATCAACATCAATTGTAAAACAATCATGATAATTGACAGCATATTGTTAGCCATTTGTACCTTGTCACATATTACTGAAGCCACTATCATACATGTAGACAAAATTACTAATGATAGCATAAAAAATATGACTACAAATGAGCTGATATGTTTGTAATATCTGCACGACATTAGCTTATCTTGAAGCAAAGTGTGATTGATCTTCCATTCTACAATCATGTCCTATTCTTGCTTAAGATCGATTACTTGATTTGAAACAATTATAAGTGTGTTTCTTTCTTGAGCTACCTTTCTTAATTGTTCCATAGTTTGAAGAGATTTATTTTCCTTTAAATGATGAGCATGAACCACATATTCGTGACCTGCTTTGGTTAAATGATATTGATTATTTTCCTTGTAGAAAATTTCTTTGTGATCATACAAGTAAGGACTGCCTAAGACCATTCCACATTCACTAAGTGGCACCACATCACATGTTACCTCGTCTATAAACTTAGATGAAATTGCAAATTTTAATGTGCACTGCTTTGTTATGTGCAATTGATGATTGTTGCTTATCCATCTAAGTGTGTAAGGCTTATGATGTTTCTGAGTGTTTAATCCCAATTGTTTAACCAATTCCTTTGAAATTAAGTTAGATTGAGATCCATTATCTATCAATGTGTCAACCTTAGTGTGCCTCATGATGACCTTATGTGAAACAATTTACTTCTACAATCAAATCCTTCACCAAATTTACCTGTCATACCAACCAATGAAACTTTATATTTGTCACCTGAATCCAATCCCTAGTCNTGCCCTTCTTTCTTGCAATGCTTGCAAGAGGGCTTCTCTTCCTTTCTTGCCACTGAATTTTCTTTCTTGCCATTCCACTTCCTTTTGTCCTCTTTCCTTGAAGACGATTCCCCTAATACACCAACCCTTGTTTTTCCTACTTCAATGTATGTTGCTTGAACAGAAATCTCATCAAGATTAGTAGGTCCAAACATGAATATAGTGTTCTGAATATGTGCAGGTAAACCTCATGTATACTTCATAAGAATTTCTTGGGTATGTAAATGAATATCTAACATCAATGCCATTTTATGAAATCCATTTGTGTATTCTTGCACTATTTGTCCTTTTCTTAGTTTAAGAGCTTGACATTCAATTAACTCTTTCTCTTTATAACCCAAAGGATAGAATTGTTTTCTAAGTGCATAAATAAAACTTTTCCATGATGGAAATACATTTCCCACTTGTTGCGTGCCATTTTGCAACTTGCTTTGCCACCAGATGAGTGTTGTGCCTACAAGTCTAAGCGATGCCAACTTGATCTTAGTTGCCTCATCCTTGATTTGTTGCACACTGCAATAAACCTCCATCTTTCTGACCCAATTCTCAAGTCTCTCTGCATTAACTTCCCCATCATACATGGGTAATTCAAATTTAACATCAAGTTTAAGTAAAGGCATTACATTCTTATGTTTATGGACATGTTTCTTTGCAGTTCTCTTAGAAATTGAACTTGAAGAAGAAGGAGAAGAAGGAGGTGAAG
>JASDQU010241925.1:25122-39090 GCA_032191745.1 Picea mariana
TATATATATATATATATATATATATATATATATATATATATATATAACTTTATTGAGTTTTTAGTATTTTAATACTTAGTTTGTTGTAGTTATAACTATTGCAATTTAGATTTAGATTTATATTGAGTTTTTGGTATATATATAAAATCTTTCATTAGTTTTTTGATATATATATATATATAGCTTTATTGAGTTTTTAGTACTTAGTTTGTTGTAGTTATAACTTATTTACCTTAAGATCATATTGAGAGTTTAGTATTTCTTTTGTCTTATAGTAATTTATATTTATATTGAGTTTTTAGTATTTAGTTTGTTTTACAGTAATTTAAATTTATATTGAGTTTTTAGTATTTATTTGTAGTATATATTGAGTTTTTAGTATTTAGTTATAATACTTTAGATTTATATTAGATTTATATTGAGTTTTTAATATTTAGTTTTTTTATATAGTCTCTATATTTATATTCTAAAGTAATTTAGATTTATATTGAGTTTTTAGTATTTAGTTATAGTATTCTAGATTTATGTTGAGTTTTTAGTATTTAGTTATAGTATTCTAAATTTATGTTGAGTTTTTAGTATTTAGTTTGTTATATAGTCTCTATATTTATATTCTAGAGTAATCTAGATTTATATTGAGTTTTTAGTATTTAGTTATAGTAATTTAGATTTATATTGATTTATATTGAGTTGTTTTTAGTATTTAGTTTGTTATATCGTATTTGTAACATTCTGGAATTTTAGTAGGTCCTATGATATTAATTTATCTTTAAGCCAATGTTAGCTCATTGTTATATAGTATTTGTAACATTCTGGAATTTTCTGGAATTTTAGTAGGTCCTATGATATTAATTTATCTTTAAGCCAATGTTAGCTCATTGTTATATAGTATTTGTAACATTCTGGAATTTTAATTTATCTTTAAGCCAATGTTAGCTCATTGTTATATAGTATTTGTAACATTCTGGAATTTTAGTAGGTTATATGATATTAATAATTTATCTTTAAGCCAATGTTAGCTCATTGTAAGGATGAGTAGTTAATAATAAGCTCATTGTTATATAGTATTTGTAACATTCTGGAATTTTAGTGGGTCATATGATATTAATAATTTATCTTTAAGATAATGTTAGCTCATTGTAAGGATGAGTAGTTAATAATAAGGTGATAATAAGGTGATAGGTCATATGATATTAATAATTTATCTTTAAGCCAATGTTAGCTCATTGTAAGGATGAGTAGTTAATAATAAGGTGATCATTGGAATATTTAGTTTTTTGTTTTCGAAATTTATATATTTCTCTTCGTCCTGAAAATGGAATGTGATAACGGTATATCCTGTTTTTTTTTTGAATTTATATATCTCTTTCTTCCCAAAAATGGACAGCATATCACAGGTCTGAAACATCAACCTAAACCGTTCTTACACAGTTAATCCGGAAACCAGTTGTAATAATACAACACACTGGAAGTCTAAAACAACAAATCATTCTTAATTTAGTAAAGGATCAGTTCATTCCTCACATTGCAGAGAAAAATATTGGTAAGAATATGTTTGATACTTTAGTTGTTTTATTTCAAAGTACTTGTGTTTCTCTTTCTTCCCAAAAATGGACAGCATATCACAGGTCTGAAACATCAACCTAAACCGTTCTTACACAGTTAATCCGGAAACCAGTTGTAATAATACAACACACTGGAAGTCTAAAACAACAAATCATTCTTAATTTAGTAAAGGATCAGTTCATTCCTCACATTGCAGAGAAAAATATTGGTAAGAATATGTTTGATACTTTAGTTGTTTTATTTCAAAGTACTTGTGTTTCTCTTTCTTCCCAAAAATGGACAGCATATCACAGGTCTGAAACATCAACCTAAACCGTTCTTACACAGTTAATCCGGAAACCAGTTGTAATAATACAACACACTGGAAGTCTAAAACAACAAATCATTCTTAATTTAGTAAAGGATCAGTTCATTCCTCACATTGCAGAGAAAAATATTGGTAAGAATATGTTTGATACTTTAGTTGTTTTATTTCAAAGTACTTGTGTTTCTCAACAGATGCTCTTGACAAACAAGCTTTCTGCAATCTACATAAGGCAAACATGGAGGTGAGCTACCATAAAGGTCACGGAATTAAAGGATCAACCCGTTGCCATAGGGACAAATATGGAGGTTAAGGAGTTGGTGTCCATTGCTTTGAATGAATTTGCTCCATCTTGGATGTCTTTTGTCCAAGGGGCCTGTGCTCGTGAGACCTCAAATTTTGCAAATCTTTGGGATACCTTGTGCAGGAAAAGATCAAGTTGGAGACCTGTTCAGCACAACGGAATGGAGTGGAAGCAGCTTGTGATGGGAAGACAAAGGAGGACAGTGAGAAAGGAAACAAAAAGGGTAATAAGGAAGATTCAAATCTAAGCAAGAAAGACTCAAGGTGAGATGTTTTAGGTGTCACAAGATGGAACATTATGCCAACCATCCAAAGAAGAAGGCCAACATACGTGATTCACCTCGCTTATGACCTGCGTATATATGTGATTCGTCTCACATGTGAACTGCATATATGCGTGATTTGTCACACATGTGACCTGCATATATACATGATTTGTCCTACCTGCTGCAAATTGCGTATTGTACGAAAAATTCGCTCCACGTGTGACCTCCTTTGCTTCTCTCTCCTGGGCCAGATTCACCACCTTGCAGAGTTTCCCTTTGTTGAGATTACCAAGCCTCCTAGCACAAGTGCAGACTCACTTATGCTAGCTCCATCATGTCTCCACACTCTCTACATGATGTGTAATGTCGCAATGACCTCTCTTCTTTATATACAATCCTTAGGAGTCACCAAAGAAGCCCCTCCACAAGTCAACATCAAATTAGGCTTTCCTTGTGGATGTGAAACCCCAACACAAGCCCACAAAGACCATCATCAAACACATGAAGCCCCCAGTCAAATCCAAGGGGGTTTTCTCCAAACCAAAAGTATGAAGTGGTGCCCACAACGATTCCCACATGCCCAACACCTAGGGTCATGTGAAAATACTTGTCCGGAGCTACAAAAATCAACACTCCCTCTTAGCAAGGAAGGTATTCTCACCACACTCCACTAGTGGGAATGCCTCATGATGCTACAAAAGCATCAACGCTCCCTCTTAGTGAGGGAGGCATTCCATCCTCCATCATCACCTCGAAGTAGCTCTATCTCCCATCCTGGATTTGCTATCACAGCTACTCTCCAATCTGTCTAATTGGTTGCTCCCTTTGTCACCAAAGCAAATCATCCTCTCCAGTCCTCCTAATTGGTTGCATCCTCGGTCACTAAAGCAAATCTTGTTGTTTGACATGATCCCATCCTAGAAGACATTCTGCTCCTAAAAGCCTCCTACCTCTGAACCTCTTGTCTGACCTCCTCAACCCATGACACATCCCTGACAATCTTGGAAGATGCTTCCCTCCCATCTAGACCTGAAAGTTGGCTCCCATTGAGCAACTAACTCTACCTCTGAGCCCCTTGACTCCCTCTGAAGTTTGACTCCCTTTGAGTCTCTTGACTCCCTATAAAGTTGGACTCCCTCTAAGTCTACACAACATTTGGAGCTACCTGCTCCATGTCCATGGGAGGCTACTCTCCCTACTAGATCCTAAAGGTTGAACCAGCCCTCCCAACCAATACAATATCACCAAAATCTGAGGACAACCTTGTACTCCAAAGTCAAAAAAACTGAGAACAGCCTTGTTCTCCAATAACCATACAAATTAGAAAACCAAACCTCAACAATATCCATGTAAATCTCCTCTGGCCACAAATCTGTTGTATACCACCTGTACGACTTGTTGATGTCACCTATTAGCCTGTACGGATCTGTACCAACCCAAAAAATCAAAAAAATGATTCACCATCTTGCAACCCATGTCTATACGTGGTTCACCTTCTTGCGACATGCGTATATACACAATTCACCTCGTCTATGACCTGCGTATATACGTGATTCATCTCACCTGCGACCTACGTATATACATGATTCGTCACACTTGTGAACTACGTATATACACGATTTGTCATACTGCAAACCGCATATTGTACGAAAAAATTGCTCCACATGTGCGACCTTCTTTGCTTATCTCTCCTGGGCTAGATACGTCCCTTTGTAGACTTTCCCTTTGCTGAGATCATCAAACCTCCTAGCACAAGTGCAGACTCACTTATGCTAGCTCCATCATGTCCCCACACTCTCTACATGATGTGTAATGTCACAATGACCTCTCTTCTTTATATACAATCCTTAGGGGTCACCATAGAAGCTTCTCCACAAGTCAACATCAAATTAGGTTTTCCTTGTGGGTGTGAAGCCCTAAACAAGCCAACAAAGGCCATCATCAAACGCATGAATCCCTCACTCAAATCCAAGGGGGTTTTCTCCAAACAGAGAGTGTGATGTAGTGCCCACGATGATTCCCACATGCTCAACCCCTAGGGTGATGTGAGAATACCTAGCCGAAGCTACAAAAATCAACAACCATGTGTCAAAATTTTGAGTATTTGATTATCCATATTAAATTCATGTGCCTAAGGAGAAGTGGACGAAGTTGGAACCCTCGAGTATCAAGGGTATTTTTATTGCATATATTAACACTTTTAAAGCTTATTGGGTCTATATTCCAACAAACCGAGGACAATGTTGAGACGAGATGTGAAGTTTGATGAGATTGTGAAATCTTCTAGTTCAAGGGATTCTCATCAATGATTGGGGACAAAGAGGAGGTTGTTATTCCATAGGTTGATTCAAAGGTTGTAGCAAAATCAGAGCCAAGAATGGACAAGGTGAGTGTAACGTACCCAACACCCAAGATGGGCCACGCCACATAAAACTCTTTGTCTTACGACTCTGATACCATAATGTAGTGTTCCCCAGCCCGACCGAGGGACATTACGATGTGGAATACACATGAAAACAAAATTTTGCACACTAAAGTAATTATTTTATTGTTAATCGATTTCTTGTAGCTTACAACTACAAATTTAAAACAGATTTAGCTACTGTCTATATCCATAAAACAAATGCATCTAAAGCATGTTAATAATGAACACAAAATGCAACTAAACCACTCATTACAGCGCGTTATAAGTCATTCTCATTTACGCAGAGTTCACACACAGCAATAACACATGTAAATAACTCCACAACAAGATAAAACATTTATCTTTAAACAAGAATCGTGCAACCAGCTGCTTGGGACGAACATTCCACCCAACCATACATAGATTGTTCCAAATCTCAACAGTCAGTCACCCCCGAGTTGAGGCTAGTAATCCACAAAAGAGGGTGGTCTCTAACAATCCACTCGCAGCTCATAAAATTAATAACCCAACTAATATTCTCCTACATCTATCCCGATTTTTCTACCAACTCTCTTCCTCCTAACCTGTCCAACCCAAGGAATGCACCATTCATTTATCATGAATAACCCAAGGGATGTACCATCCGTTTATCAAGGTTAACCCAAAGAATGTGTCATTCGTTTATCTGGGTCTCTCTAGCACAAGTAGCTAGGAATCTCTCAGCTAGGAATTCAAGGGAACTTGTTGCTAGGAACACTATCAGCAAAATCAATAGCAACACTTGTTGTTTTAGTGCAACTCACACAGGAGATCACTCTTCAAGCCTGACAACCTGGCTCTTCAGTTTTCCAACTCCAATTTGTTCAAGTTACGCTCCAGTCTGCTCTAGAATTCGCCCTCCATGGTTGCACTAGCTCCAAGCTCTCTCTCTCTTGCTCTCCCCTTTCTTCCCATGCACAAAACTTGAATGACTAAAAATATTGTCCTCAACCCATACGAATTTCCTCTCTTTGGCTTGTCTTTCTTGACTCACACTCTTCCCCAAACTGATTGTACTCAACCCCCATGTGCCCAATAACTCCGGTATGTGACCACTTACACCCACCCTCTTACATGTATTCAATGATTGGCTTTGGGAACACTCAATCAAAAATGGGAAGGTTTGTATACAATACGCAAGTTTAGGGAAAAAATGGGTTAAATTAATATACATGGGTGTTTCCCCCTTTGACCCCCTCTTGGCGATTATCCTAGACACTTCCCTCTCTTGTGGATTAATATAACGCCCATCTCATGTCCATGTCCCCTTTAGTAGTTGGCATCACATTTTATTATTAAAACATTGAAATGCAATTCACATCCATCACTTGGTCGTAGCCACATATTATATCCACATAAGCATTAATTAAACGGGGGATTATAATGGGGATGTTACAGTGAAATTGTGAATGTATATGCCTTTAGCCACTACTCCAGCCCACAAAAACTGAGATAGCTTTCCCAAACATTGCAAGCTACACATGGGCATGTAGGAGCACCCAGAACTTCAATGCAAGCAAGTATACCTCCTAGGAAACATGCTACTCATACTGCATTGGCTTCTTCCATTTGTGAGCCTTCCAATTGTTTTGAGGGGTGAGGTGTAATGACTCTATAGTGAGGGATGGTCAGGCGATTTTTCCTTTCCAGAACCCAATGATTGATTCCATGACTACAAGAGGCACAAATTTACAAATGACAACTTTGGGTGAGTTGCACAAGGGTAAGTCTTGTGTTTGTAAAAACACTTTCCTCATTAAAGAGGGAATGTTAAATTTTGGGGTTACTCCGAAAGTTTATACGTCATGTTTTGGGGGTACTTCATGTTAGGTAGGGTGCATGGTGTATGGTTGACCCTTGGTTGTTTCGTGATAGACATGCACATGTGGAAATGGCACACTCTTGGATTGCTAGACCTTGCTCAATGTTTATGTAACATTCTTCCTTGGACCAATGGAGACATGAACAGCTTGGTGACTTCTTAATGATAGCCACATGGAGGTTGGGTTGCTTGCTTTGGTGGAGCGTTGGACACCTTTACACTCTAACAGCTCTACCTTGTATGATATGACCTCCTCCTTCAGTGCTTCCCTCGTCATCTTTTATTCTTGCAAATCAAGTCTCAAACCATAATCTCATCTAGGTCACCCAACACTTCCCATATTTTCCTATCCCTACTTGGCGAAAGCAACTCTCTTCGCACACCATTGTATGTATTACTTACTCCATCCTTCATCCAATACAGAGAGCTCTCCTATATGCTCAATTGGAATCAGTGTGCCACTTCTTAGGATGCTTTTTGGAAGGTCCATCGATCTATAGCCTATTGTCCCCCCCTTCATTCAAGAAGAGAGTGATCCCCATCATCAGCGATCTCTATGATAATGCTCAAGCAATAGTGGATTTTATTTCACAGAAGCCAAAAAAATTCAAGAAATTACATGACATAAAGGACTTATTAAATATGACAGATATTTATATTCATGCAACTGATTTTTAGAAGAATGTTCAAACTGGGGAAAAGAAACAACATTACACCTTGTCAGTGAGTCCACACCAGTGGCTTACTACATCTTGAACATCGTGGTTCATTCACTTACAGTTTACACTCAAAGAGGATTACAGAGGCTGTAATAAAACAGATGATATCTAACAGACCTACTAACAATGCTCAAGCATCAGAAATTGAATTATATTTCACAGAAGCCAAAAATTTTACTAAGAATTACATGACAGAAAGGACCTATTAAAAATGATAGATCTTTATAACCATCTTCCAGTGTTCTAGAAATAAACTATGTTGTTTACTATAATGAATCAAACTTCTGGAAATTCAGCATATTATAAGCATTCTAATTTAGTAAGTAGTATTTCAGCTCAAATACCCGACAAGACATACTACAGAGGAAAATTATAACCAAAAATACAGCTAGGACAACTAAATTAAGAAATAAAAGCTGTGAGTTGAAGTTTGGCACTATCATTTCACATCTCTATGATAGAGTCACCATGCCTCAGCAATTAGGGACAAGTTTAATACAAAATTCTGTAAAACGAAACTTTGCATATTCATTCTTCGATATCTTCATCCTCTGGCACACCACGCAAATATAGTACATTATTGCACCTATATTCATAACAAGATTTGAGGCGGCAAATTAGAATTGCATACCAAATATATTTACATTTAGTGCATTCAAAATATGGATCAAGAGAAAGAAGTATACCAAGGGAATTTGTAACCATCACATTCAAAAGACTTATCCACAAGAAAATGAAAGGAAAACATTTATGATAGCACAAAAATACTAATGGAACTTCTAAGTACACTAAGACCAACATGTAAGAAGTACATAAAATAAATGAACGAGTCAAAAAGGCTCAACGTTTCTAGATTAAAGGCCGAGAAAGTACCTTTCAAAGCTCAAGGAAAAGTGGGAGGTACCATGTTGTCTAACTGCTTATGGGCTATCATCAAACTAGAGAATGGACAAGATTTGCCATGCCTGAGACTCTGCCTAATGTCTAAGAAATAAGACTGGGTCGTAGTCACTTTATGAGTTGATAATTCACAAAGAAGGCAATACAATTGCCTCCAAAGAATTACCTGCACTACAATATCCATATCTGTTTTCTTGTGTGTACTATTATCCCGAAGGAGATTGTCTATTTTGAGATTCAAAATGACCAAAATCATCCAACTAAATCCGGGAAATTTTATATCAAAAAATTTACATAATTTGTTCTGTCCCTGTTAACAGTCAATTTAGCCTGGGCAGATTCAGAGTTAAATTCCAGCACGTTTGTGAATGCATCTATATGATCAGAATGAACTTTTCAAGTGTATCTTGACTGACCCAGAATCAACGATTTGTGGACACATTAGCGGTGGATTTGCAATTGATTGGTTGTAAGTGCTTTGGCCAGACTTTGCACATAGCTGCAGAGCTTTGCTGCGAGTTGTTTTGTGTGCGTTTGTTAGGACAGTTTTCTTCAGGGGCACCATATCCAGTGCTTCAATCAGACATCTTCAGATTTCATCAGGTTTCCAATACATGCAGTACTTGCACATGCATGGGTGGGAGAAATCTTCAAAAGGGTTATTTCCGATTTCTCTTTTTAGAAAAATCATATTTTTTGGAATCTGATCATATTTCTAGATACCCTTTACAGAAATGAGCTTAAAGTCAAAAATTAGAGTTCCATTAGGTCAAAATTACCATTTCTGCACATTGTAAACTAATTACGATTTTGGATACCCTTTATGAAGGATAGCATGTGTCAATTTCGTGATTAATAGAAGAGTTGAAAAAATTAGGACAAAATTAGGGTTTCTGCATTTCAGGAATCAATCATATTTTTAATTACCTTCCATGGTGAACAGTGTTAGCACATGTAAATTTTGACATGAAAATTTGTGATTTGGTCAAACTTGGTTAATAGAGGTCATATGGTCAATCATGATCAGTTAGAGTCAGTCTTGTCATGGTTCAATCATCTCATGAAATCAAAACTATTTGTGGCATGTGACATCATCAAAGAAGTTGAGCGCTGCACAAGTTGTTGCGCAACTTCCTAATGCTGCGCAATTTAGTAAAGAAGTACAACTTGGTGATGATTGGTTTTACTGGTTGTTTAACTTGATATTGGGGTTCAAAACATTTCATTTTTCATGCAGCAAACTCTCCAAGCATCCTTTCTCCTCTCTGCAACTTGCAAATCCTTCATCCAAGGTCGCTACACAAGTTCGTTGTGCAAGTTGTCAAATCATTCAACGGTGCACTCAAAGATCATAAAGGTTAGTGATGATGAAATAGTCAATGAGAATACATTAGCAAAAGCAGGTCATCAATCAAATGTAGTTTGGCTTCATTCTTTGCAATAGTAAGGCACATTAGGGTTTTGAAGTTTTGAGAGGCAGATGACATTTTGAGAAGGATGAAGGGGCTCTAGGACGCCTTATCATCATCATGAGGCCACCATCACCATCAGCCATCATCATCTATCAGACAAAGTCAAACAAAGGTGGACAAAGTGTAAAAAAGAGCTTCGCTACGCAAAGTCTGCAGGGCACGCTATGCAACTGTTGTAGGTTGCAGTTACACAACGTGTTACAGCAACACACTACACAAATGACAGTTTAGTGGTAAACTTCAAGTTCATTTTCTGACCAACTGGAGAGGAGTTTGGAAAAACCCAAAGAGGTTTTTGTCGAGCATGAACTCGATAACCAAAACGTCTCAGTTTTTACACAGGTGTCATAGTTTGGGAGATTTGAATGAATCGATGGACTCAAAGATTATAAAGGTTAATGATGATGAAATAGTCAATGAGAATACATCAGCGAAAGCAGGTCATCAATCAAATGTAGTTTGGCTTCATTCTTTGCAATATTAAGGCACATTAGGGTTTTGAAGTTTTGAGAGGCAGATGACATTTTGAGGAAGGATGAAGGGGTTATAGGATGCCTTATCATCATCATGAGGCCACCATCACCATCAGCCATCATCATCTATCAGCCAAAGTCAAACAAAGATGGACAAAGTGTAAAAAAGAGCTTCGCTACGCAAAGCCTGTCGGGCACGCTATGCAACTGTTATAGGTTGTAGTTACACAACGTGTTACAGCAACACACTACCCAATGACAGTTTAGTGGTAAACTTCAAGATCATTTTCTAAGCAACTGGAGAGGAGTTTGGAAAAACCCAAAGAGGTTCTTGTCGAGCATGAACTCAATAACAAAAACCTCTCAGTTTTTACACAAGTGTCATAGTTTGGGAGATTTGTAAATGTGTTGAACCTGCACAGAATAGATCTAGCTAAACAATAATACACACATTTGCAGAGAGAATTTGAGAAAGAATGAGGAGAGAAAGAATGAAAGAATTCTCATTAACTGTATTCCACACTCAAAGAGTGAATAATTTACAATAGATATAGGATACATGAGTAACTAATGAGCCATAGTGGTGGTCTAGAGTGATCTGGACACACACCAACAGTTACGGGAGTGAACTGCCACCTAGTCTAGTCTCTCAGGCAGTTACGGGAGTGAACTGCCACCTAGTTGAGTTAACTAGTCAACTAGTCTTCAGTTAACTGACTGAACAGAAAGTAATGAGGAGTTAACTTAGGAAATCAATAGTAATGCACCAGTCTGGTGATGATCCCAAGGCAAGTGCGCATTAGCTGGTGATGATCCCAATGTTGCATGGTGACAAAACCAATGCAGCATCTAAACTCAACTCAACTAGTCAAACTGAAGTGTCAACTAAAAGAGAATATTCTCCAAGTGAAATATTCTCCCCTAAAATATAGGAGACTGCATAATGACTAATTATGACTAATAAACAAGGAAAAACCTTAGGAAAAAGACATCCTAGGTGTGTGTGAAGTAACTCCAACACCCCCCCCCCTAAACATCACTATGGTGAAAATAAAGAATGGGTCCCGGCAACAAGGCCATGTTAGGTACCCAAATATAAAAGATACACTGAAATAAAGTGAGGAAAGAGGGAAAACCTCGAGGCCATGTTAGGTACCCAAATACAAAAGATACACTGAAATAAAGTGAGGAAAGAGGGAAAACCTCATGGGAAAAACCCCCCATCAAATTACAATGCATAAAAAAAAAAAATGAAAAGGAACAAAAAAACAGTTGCTAAGCAACAATATCCTTCACTCCAAGAAGACCTCGCAACTCTGCAAGTTTGTGCTCATTGAAGATTTTGTTGAAAATGTAGACGTCTGCACGGATCTGATGAAGTAGATGCATCATTGATATGTCCACACATATCCACTTTTTCTTCTTGTAATGAAAAAGATCCAAATAAAGTTTGGATAAAAGTTTGAAAAACGCACGGCCGTTTCCAAAAAAAGGCTAAAATTTTGATGATTTTAAAACGATCATCACTTCACTTCTCGAACTCCGTTTCAGAAGATTTTTTTTTAAATTGGATATTTTCTCGAGAGGAATTAAAATATCCAATTTGTTTCTGCAATTTTTTCTCAGAAAATATCAGAATTGAGTCTGATGTGCACGGCTCCATTTTTGTCTCCTAAGATGCATGCATTGCGCATGGAAAAGTGTCTGCATGTGACTCCTGAGATGCATGCCATATATCTTCCACATGAAATTCAGAAAACAAATCTGAAATGGAGTAGACATAATCTTCACTTAATAGAATACAAATTTATGCAAATATTTTTGTAGCAGACTCTTCATAATAAGAGGCTTGATCTTATGATAGCTTATCTTATGGCTCTATCTGTTCAACCTCCTGCATGAAATCTTCACAATCTTCTTTATTCCCGAATAAAACCTCCAATCTGGTCCATAATTCATTTGGAGTTGATTCTTGTGAGTCATCATATACTTGGTGGAGAATTTTTGGAAAAATAGACAAGAAGATAAATCCTATGGCCATATCTTGTCTATTGAGAAAGTCATTTTTCTCATCGGCGGAATCAGGCTCTACTTTCATTGCCATGGTGAGAAGAAGTAGAATCTTTGGCTTCCACTCCAAATAATTATGAGGCATGAGAAGTATTATCGATGAGTAAAACATATATTCCATCTTTTCTACATTCTTCAATCTTCAATACCTGCAAAAAATAATTTGGTGTAGTTTTTGCTTAGCAGTCTGTCGGCTCTGATACCATGTAAATGTGTTGAACCTGCACAAAATAGATCTAGCTAAACAATAATACACACATTTGCAGAGAGAATTTGAGAAAGAAGAAGGAGAAAAAGAATGAAAGAATTCTCATTAACCATATTCCACACTCAAAGAGTGAATAATTTACAATAGATATAGAATACATGAGTAACTAATGAGCCATAGTGGTGGTCTAGAGTGCTCTGGACACACACCAACAATTACAGGAGTAAACTGCCACCTAGTCTAGTCTCTCAGGTAGTTACAAAAGTGAACTGCCACCTAGTTGAGTTAACTAGTCAACTAGTCTTCCGTTAACTCGCTGAACAGAGAGTAGTGAGTTAACTCAGGAAATCAATGGTAATGCGCTAGTCTGGTGATCATCCCAAGGCAAGTGCGCATTAGCTAGTGATGATCCCAATGTTGCATGGTGACAAAACCAATGCAACATCTAAACTCAACTCAACTAGTCAAACTGAAGTGTCAACTAAAAGAGAATATTCTCTAGGTGGAATATTCTCCCCTAAAATATAGGAGACTAGATAATGACTAATTATGACTAATAAACAAAAAAAAACCTTAGAAAAAAGACATCCTAGATGTGTCTGAAGTAACTCCAACATAGCCATCATCATCTATCAACCAAAGTCAAACAAAGGTGGACAAAGTGTGAAAAAGAGCTTCGCTACGCAAAGTCTGCAAGGCACGCTATGCAACTGTTGTAGGTTGCAGTTACACAACGTGTTACAGCAGCACACTACGTAAATGACAGTTTAGTGGTAAACTTCAAGATCATTTTTTGACCAACTGGAAAGGAGTTTGGAAAAAAAAGCTCTCAGTTTTTACAAAAAGCTCTGAACTCAATAACAAAAAGCTCTCAGTTTTTACACAGGTGTCATAGTTTGGGAGATTTGAATGAATCTTTACAACCCATTTTTCCAGATTTAAGAATTTAATGTTTTCTTATTTTAGTCATCATCTTTGGGCGCAGATTCCGAGGAGCTCGAGAAGAATTTTTTAAAACCAAAAAAAAAATTTTGTCAAGCACGAACCCAATAACAAAAACCTCTCTCAGTTTTTACACAGGTGTTATTATTTGGAAGATATGAAATGATCTTTGAGGCATATTTTCCATAATTTCACCAAGCTAGATTTGCTGATAGAGATCTAGAATCTTTTGAAATTCGACTTGATGGACCTCCAGCTCGGCAAGATTGATCCAAAATTGATATGGATATTGAAGCTTGGATACTCTCCTATTTATATAGTCAATATATTATTATAATCATATTAATTTTAATTTATATAGTCAATATATCAGATCTCATGATTTTCTCTTCAGTTGCCACATTTTTAATCGGTCAAAAATCAAACCCTAAATAGTAGGATATGAGCAGATTTTTGGCAAATATTCTTTCCTAAGCTATT
>JASDQU010241925.1:39110-59187 GCA_032191745.1 Picea mariana
AGTCAATATATTATTATAATCATATTAATTTTAATTTATATAGTCAATATATCAGATCTCATGATTTTCTCTTCAGTTGCCACATTTTTAATCGGTCAAAAATCAAACCCTAAATAGTAGGATATGAGCAGATTTTTGGCAAATATTCTTTCCTAAGCTATTGTAACAACTCTCTATCTTTGGCAAAAGATGGATTTCGACTTCTCTAGCTTAGGAAGGTAGTTTATCTATATATTTGAGCACCTTGAATGTGCAAAGGGGTTGGCAGAAGCACAAAGGACAATTTTGTAATTGAACATTGTACAGATTTTCTAAATTTGAATGAAATACTAGTGCAGATGTCCAGAGTCTTTTCATACCAAATATTCTAGTGGTGATGACCTGAAGTCTGTGTTGCTTTCATGTATGTTCTTCCTGTTTCTTTATCTTTCATTTATTGATACTTATATGTTTAAATTGAATATTAAATGGTCTGAAATTCATCTCAAATGATGTTTTAGATTCTAGCAATTTGAACACTATCATTTCCTTCTTAACTCATCAGAATTCATCTTTAAAGGTGCTCTGAATTTTGTTATGTGTTTTCCTTTTTCTTCCATTCTCTAACAGCAAATTAAAAACTGAAAGATCATTACCTACCTAGCCTTTGCTTCCTTGAGAGTTCTACCTACCAGTGACTGATTTCATTTGCTTTCAGAGTTGACTCCATTGCCCAACAGGTTCTTTTACTTCTTGCCAGCAAACCTTAAGAACCCCTTCATCTAATCAAAGATCTAGCCTCTTATCCTCAAAAGAAAACCTATCTTTTAGAAACCAAGTGACAAGAGAGATCCCTCTCTGAACTGAAAGGTTGGTTTCAATTCTAAAGTGGTTTTGTGGTTACCTTTGTGAATTGCTTCCTCAGCCCAAGCAATTTACTTAGTGCTAATATTTTGGCGCCATAGTAGGGGAACGAAAGTGAAATTTTCCCTGGGAGAAACGACAAGGTTTAGATCTGATTGTTGATGGTGGACAACAGTCAGAAACAAGGAGGTTGTAAACCATTCACCTGACAACTCCAATCGAACTTCAAATTAGATTCAAAGACTCCACTAGAGATCGAGACCTATTGACAGAGATATGAAAAGAAACAGTGGAAAGACCAGGTACATGAGATTAAGTTTTCTCCAAGAAGTAGTTTCATGTTTCATCAATATCTTTTTGTCATTTCCTAAGTTTTTCAAAAGAATATTTCTTTACTTGTTCCATTCAAACGAAGACCATAGAGCTACATTTGTATATCCTTCTTTAAAAATTGTAGACACACTTTCTTCCGACATTGTTGATCCTAAACAAGATCCTTCTCCCGAATCATATAATGACCATATTCAGTGTTTTGAACCTCATGAAACCAAAGCCGATACACCATCTCCTGTACTTAATCCTATGCCCTCTAAGATCTTGGATAGATACAGATTTTTAAAATTGTCTTCTACTCCTTCTACTCTTCATGATTTTCCTCCAAAGCACCATAAATACTTGTCTAAGTTCGGTGGAGAACCAGATAACTTTTCTGCTGAAAAGCACATCCAAGCTTTTGAACATTTTATAGATTTGTTTGAGATTGATCATGACGATGTTTGTATGAGGGCCTTCTCTCAATCCTTGAAAGGAGATACCAAACACTGGTTTACACACTTGCAGCCAGAGACAATTAGCTCATGGGATGAATTAAAGAATGTCTTTTTAAAATTTTGGGGCAAGAGAAAATCTTTGGATCTACATCTTATAGAGTTTTATGCCATGAAAAGGCAGAGCAGTGAAACTATTTCTATGTTTAGTAGGAGGTTTGCAACAGCGTTTCATCCAGATTTGTCTTTCATTTTGATGGAAAAAATATCTAAGTCCTTACAGCAAATGTTTAATGATGTTCAGGAAGTTCAACACAATATTCAAGCATGTAAACAGATTCAAAATGAGGAGTTGGATGCTAAAGAACATGACAATGAATATAAACAAAAAACAGTTGATATGAATTCTAAGCAGAGGGTTAATAATGTCGTGTGTTCTCTTGAAGTTTTAAATGTTGATGATTTTGCAGAGGATTATATTCCATTTGTTGAAAAAGAAGATGTTAATTTAGCTTCTGATTCATCTCATGATAAGCATGGAGCTGATTGTTTTATGTATTCATTTGTAGACAGTCAAGAAATTGAATTTGCAGATCAGCCTTTTGAAGAGCAAGTTGATGTCCCAAGCTTTTTCTCATTAGATGACATTGCAGATGTGGATGATTTTCCCAGGTATGATGAGTACAATGATGACTATGAGGTTGATTTTCCAGAACAAGCAATTGCATGTTCTCTATCAGAAAATGATCTTGTGGCTTTATATATGGAGAATTTCATCAGTTCAGATTTGCAATTAGATGTATGTTTGTCAGCAGAAAATGTTCAGTTTCAACAGTTTGAGGAAAGCAGTAAGCCTGCATATTTTAGTTATGACAGTGATGTCGAATCAGGAGACGAAAATTCTCTACCCTTATGCTTTGCTTCAATTGTTGAAAGAAAATTTTGAAACCATCAATGAAGTTGAGGAGTGTGGGCTGATGCAAAGGCATCTAAGTTCATTTGAGCAAATTAACAATAAAATGCAGCAATCTTCTCGTATGTTTGATGACCCTGTTGTGGATTATATGGAGGGTTTCAATAGTCAAAATTGGCAGCCTATGATCAGTTGTAAGGCTAGAAGTAAAGATGATCGTGAGTTAGTGTCAAAACCAACGATATCCTTGCTGCTAACAGATATTTTATTACAACAGTCTTATGCAGTTTTACAGCCCTCCTATGACAGCCATCAACTAGATTTGCACGAAGGCAAAAATGCAGTTGGAGGGGTCACACATAATAGTGATAATCTTGAGCAATGTCTGGACATCAGTTTGCATTGTCTTGAAGATCCTTTTGCAGTGCTCTTGGAGTTTGTAAGCGGGCCCAAATTTTCAGATTTTTCAGATTTTGCCAATGTTGAGTTTGTTTGCAAGTTTTTAAATGGAATGCTAGTAAGCAGGTCTTTTATCTTGCCTCTGAAAAAGCACATGCAAAGATTTCGACCAGCGGACAAAGTACTTGCATGGCTGTACTGGATCTATGATTTCACTTGATTGATCAATTTATGGATCAGTTAGAGTAGGAGTGTGCAAATAAGCTTGCTGGGAAAGCATCTTTTTCAACAAATTTTAGTTTTAGCTTTCAGATTTATTTATTTTTTCATCTCTCAGTTTGAGCATATTTTTCAGTATTATATAGTGTCAATTTGCAGCAATGAACAGTTACAGTTTCAGTTTGATTTTTAGTTTCATTTCCAGAGTTAATTGGTTGCAAATCAGGGCACAGTTTACAAGTTGAGGGTCTCAAAAAAGTTGAGAGCAGCCCAATGGATCAGGCACAGGGTCTACGATTTCTTTGACACCTCACAGGGAAGATGCCATCCCCATTGGAGTCAATGTTACCACATGAAAATTTGTGATTTGGTCAAACTTGATTAATAGAGGTCATATGGCAATCATGATCAGTTAGAGCCAATCTTGTTATGGTTCAATCATCTCACGAAATCAAATCTATTTGTGGCATGTGACATCCTCAAACAAGTTGTTGCGCAACCTCCTAATGCTGCGCAATTTAGTAAAGTACAACTTCATGATGATTGGTTTTACTGGTTGTTTAACCTGATATTGGTGTTCAAAACACTTCCTTTTTCATGCAGCAAACTCTCCAAGCATTGTTTCTCCTCTCTGCAACTTGCAAATCCTACATCCAAGGTCGCCACGCAAGTTGTCAAATCACTCAACGGTGCACTCAAAGATCATAAAGGTGAGAGATGATGAAATAGTCAATGAGAATACATCAACAAAAGCAGGTCATCAATCAGATGTAGTTTGGCTTCATTTTTTGCAATATTAAGGCACATTAGGGTTTTGAAGTTTTGAGAGGCAGATGACATTTTGAGGAAGGATGAAGGGGTTCTAGGACGCCTTATCATCATCATGAGGCCACCATCACCATCAGCCATCATCATCTATCAGCCAAAGTCAAACAAAGGTGGACAAAGTGTAAAAACGAGCGTCGCTACGCAATTCTTGTAGGTTGCAGTTACACGGCGTGTTACAGCAGCGTGCTATGCAAATGACAGTTTAGTGGTAAACTTCAAGATCATTTTCTAACCAACTGGAGAGGAGTTTGGAAAAACCCGAAGAGGTTTTTGTTTAATAACAAAAACCTCTCAGTTTTTACACAGGTGTCATAGTTTGGGAGATTGAATGAATCTTTACAGCCCATTTTCCAGATTTAAGAATTTCATGTTTTTGTGTTTTAGTCATCATCTTTGGGCACAGATTTCGAGGAGCTCGAGAAGAATTTTTAAAAACCAAAAAAGGTTTTTGTCAAGCACAGACCCAATAACAAAAACCTCTCACAGTTTTTACATAGGTGTTATTATTAGGAAGATATGAAATGATCTTTGAGGCATATTTTCCATAGTTTCGTCAAGCCAAATTTGTTGACAGAGTTCTAAAATCTTTTGAAATTCGACTTGATGGACCTCCAACTCAACAAGGTTGATCCAAAATTGATATGGATATTGAAACTTGGATACTCTCCTATCAAATCTCATGATTTTCTCTTCAGTTGGCACATTTTTAGTTGGTCAAAAATCAAACCCTAAATAGTGTTAGAATATAGAAGATGGTGTGCTCGTTTTACCATTGACGATACCCTCGTCACCCAACCATAGGCCTAAGCCACCCTCCGAGCACCTTAACCTTGAATGAGAATTACTCTGGAAGCAAACCCTAGGCTAGATAGCCAAACAAGGTGTAGTGCATCTTCCTCCAAGGATAGCACACCAACAATAGCTGATCAGATAGTCCAAACCCTAGCCAAGAAATAGTCCAAGCCAACACCCAAACTGCTAGCTGTAACAGCTGCACCTACAGCTCTCCTCCACACATGCGCACCAATCTGGGAACTGCAGTGCGCACCAAACTGGGAACTGCAATTCTGAGATGCTGTCAAATGAGAACTGGCGCCCTGTATTTATACTGGGTCTGCCAGATTTGTTGGGGCCGACTTCTCCTTCTGGATATGTGTCTGTTCAGTATATTATTATTATTTCTGGCCGACTTCTTCTCTTGGAGGCTAATAACCTAATATAAATTATCTTCTTGAGCCGACAAGGCTTCTAGGGTTATTAGCCAACTCATTAGGGTTTTCTCTTGCTCTCCGGAGTCTCCTATTCTCGTCAGGTTCACACGTGGAGGTAAATACCTCCCACAGCTACCATAATATTAACAGATAGTAGGATATGAGCATATTTTTGGCAAATATTATTTCCTAAGCTATTGTAACAACTCTCTATCTTTGGCAAAAGATGGATTTCGACTTCTCTAGAGTAGGAAGGTAGTTTATCTATATATTTGAGCACTTTGAATGTGCAAAGGGGTTGGCAAAAGCATAAAAGATAATTTTGTAATTGAACATTGTACAAATTTTCTAAATTTGAATGAAATACTAGTGCAGATGTCCAGAGCTTTTTCATACCAAAGATTCTAGTGGTGATGACCTGAAGTCTGTGTTCCTTTCATGTATGTTCTTCCTGTTTCTTTATCTTTCATCTGCTAATACTTATATCTTTAAATTGGATATTAAATGGTCTGAGATTCATCTGAAATGATGCTTTAGATTCTAGCAATTTGAACACTATCATTTCCTTCTTAACTCATCAGAATTCATCTTTAATGGTGCTCTGAATGTTGTTATGTGTTTTCCTCTTTCTTCCATTCTCTAACAACAAATTAAAAACTGAAAGATCATTACCTGCCTAGCCTTTGCTTCCTTGAGAGTTCTACCTACCAATCACTGATTTCATTTGCTTTCAAAGTTGACTCCATTGCTCAACAGGTTCCTTTCCTTCTTGCCAGCAAACCTTAAAAACCCCTTATCTAATCAAAGATCTAGCCTCTTATCCTCAAAAGAAAACCTATCTTTTATAGACCAAGTGACAAGAGAAATACCTCTTTGAACTGAAAGGCTAGTTTCAGTTCTAAAGTGGTTTTGTGGTTACCTTTGTGAGTTGTTTCCTCAGCCTAGGAAATTTAATTAGTGCTAACAAACAGCATGTGGGAAAAACTTCAGTTATACCTAACAATCCAAGTGTTCCTAGGAGTGGCACCCTCCAGCTGATTGGAGCTACAAAAAGAGAATTAAAATTAACCCAAAACACGCTAGCACATGGACATTTCCAAAAAAACATCTTGAACTTTCTCTTCCTTACTTCACACTATACATGCTGAATTAGTAATGCCAAATTTGTGCAATCTATTGTTGATAGTCAATCTATGATGAAGCAATAACAGCACACAAACTTTATGTTTAGGGAGCACAAACCTTACAAATGGAATGACACATCCTTAACCATCCCCTCTCCAACTCATAAAGATCCTTCGTCTAACTCAATCCAACATGAAGCCATCTTCGAGAGGCTCAGAGACATTAGCATCATAGACATTCTTATTGCTACTGTTATGTGGATATATGAAGCAGTCCTTAGTCATCCTTGTATAGCACATGGATTGTTAAACTTCATCATGAGAACCATCGAAGTGAAGCGGGAGTGTCCTCTCTCACCAACTTTATTCAAAATCTACATAGGTGAGCTAGAGACATTCTTGCACGAGCACGTTCAACGAGGCAATAGTTGTCCCCACTACTATGTCCTAATTTACATACTCATTTTTGTCGATGATGGCCCTTTTGGCCCCCCCGCACCCAAGGGTCTACAGAGACAGCTAGATGCTCTTGTAATGTATTGCGACCCTCGAGAATTGACAATCAACATTGGGAAAACCAAGGTGATGATATGCAATTGCTCAAAGACCCTTTCAAGTTTCCATTTTTACTTCATGGGAGAGGAGGTTTAGATTGCCACTGCCTACACCTATCTTGCGATTCAGTTTTTTGGGCCTAGATTTTGATTGAGCCAGGCTCTCCAACCCTGAGGGAATAAGGTGAATGGGTCCCTTGCTCCTATAGAGAGGTAGTGTTTTCCAACACCATTTTCAAGACATCTATGCCAAATTGGATGTCATGAACTCCAACATCATAGCCACATTTTTGTATGGTTTAGAGGTATGGGGACCTAGCATGCTTGAGTCGAATTGGGCCTGCACTGAGAGAGTTCATGTTGAAATGATGGTAATATTCATTTGTGGTTACTTTCTATCATGACTAAACCCCTCATTATTGTATTACTAGATTATGGTTTAATAGCTGACCTAATCAACTTTATTTTATATTATTCTAGGTGGTTAAGGTCAACCTAGGCATTTATGTGGCCTCATAACCCCCTCATGGGGAAAGACACACCACCTAGTAAGTTGTGTATAAAGACGCACCTCACGAGTCATTTGTAACATCACTTTCAATCATTATGTGATTCTTTTAGCATATAGGCACCCACATCTTGTGTTCTCTTTTCAAGCTTGGCGTTACACTTGTGTTTGGTGTATCTCTCTATAGCTATATCACACTTGTTCAAGTGTTTACTCAGCATTGCTCTCTCTCTCTCTCTCTCTCTCTCTCTCTCTCTCTCTCTCTCTCTCTGTGTGTAGGTTGTAGGTTTTGTTTGTAGTTCCATTCGATCCTCGTTTATCTCTTGTGATCTCAACAATTCAAACCCTTTTGTTCAACCACAATATCAGATGCAAGACAATGATTCCTTAGCCCATCATTCAAGTAAAGTTCGAAGCACACCCCTTCCAAATCAAGACTATCTTTTAGACTGGTAGATTTGTTGCTTTATGTTGATGTATGTAGCATCGGACAGGTACTTCCACATTGGATTGGTGTCTAGCATGTGGAAGTCGTCACTAATACCTCTCAGGACTTGGGGAATTTACTTTAATTGAGTAATAATTAAAGTGAATGACCTTTTATGATTAATGGAGTTTAATTCAGTTAAATGCCTAAGTTTTTGGCATTAGTAACTTAAGTGAGTTAATTAAATCCTGGCCATTAGATATAAACTGAAAGTGAGATCTAATTTCAATCTTTGATCACTTTGGAGATGATCTAGGGTTTTGGATTTAGGGTTAACTCAACATCATAAAAAGCAGCATAAGTGAAAGGATGAGACACACACAGAATGAGTGAGTGAAATCTCATTGATTGGGTGATAAGGACATTTCATCCAAGTGTGAGTGGGCAAGGTCAAAGGAAAGGAGCAAGGGAGATAGCAGCTAGGTGTGATAGGCTAGGCTATTTGTTGCATTGTACTATTCCTTAGGTGGGCCATTATCCCAGAATGAGAGCCCAAGATTTTATTTAATAAAATGAACTCATAACCGGTTTTCCCCTCAAGGCTTTTCCAAGGTTAATTTACCTAGAAATCTCGTGTTCAATGTGTATGGTTTCTTATTATGCTTCCGCTGTAATGTTTTGTTAAAAACTCAATCGTGCTTTTATTCTGTTAAATCTGCTTAATATTGTATTACAAGAAGGATTAAGCTAGGAACTAATTGTTCGGTGTTGAGTTCATAAATTAACATGGTATCAGAGTTGTGGTTTTGAACAAGAAAACCAGGTACACGGATCATGATTTTTGCAAGTGAACAGCAGCAAAAAAAAAAATTTAAATTTTCCGCAGGAAATTTTTTATGCAAGCTCAACGAAGGGGTAAATTTAAAAAAAAAAAAGGAAAAGCAACATCGTAGGGTCGTCGTACATCAGTTGTACGATCATGCCGTACTGCAGGTCTATGTGGAGCATTAGTGAAGGAGGTGGTTGAGGGGCTAAGGCTGTAGTGTGAGAGCGTTGGGTAAGTGTTTATCTTCAGCAGAGGAGGCGCACGAGCGAGCAAAGAAGCGGTTTCCATAGCAGCTACAAAGGGTGACGGCTGAGGAAGGTTCGGACGCTACAGAGAGGTGCGCGTGTTGACGACGTTGGAGCATGGAGTTGTTGCTGAAGATTGGGCCGAGCCATGCCACATGCACATGAAGAAACAGTTGAGAATTGGTCGCAGGCACTGCAAATTGCATTCATTGTCTAGGAGGATCCGCAGGTTGAGGTAGGGAGCACTGGCAGAAGGATGTGATTGGAGTTCCAGACGTGGAACAGGCTACGGGCTAGAGAATAGTTGCGCGTTGGATAAGGAGCAGCCACGTTCATAATGTAAAGGAGCCAACAAGTGGTCGAGTGCAGGAGTCAGCAAAAAAGGCAAGCGACTGAGGAGAGGAGGTGACAGTGTTGAAAGGGCTGAAGACAACAGAGGGAGCGACAGTTGCTAGACTCTAGGGAAGGAGAGGAGCTTGTCGCAAGGGTGTACCAGCTACCGACAGGGCCAACAACGCCACCGCTAGTAGCAAACCAACTGCTAGCAAGGCCAGCACGGCCGCCAGCAACAGACCATAGGGGCCGCAAGGTCAAGGCAGAGATTCGGGTAGCCCTTAGCAACAAGCAGAGATCCATGCAGCTTAGGCAACGAGCAGAGACCCGGGAAGGTCTGAGCAATGAGTCTGAGCAGCAGATCTAATTTTTTTCAGCAATCTGTAGTGATGGCTACAACTGGATTACGATTCGAGGATAGGTTGGATGGGGTTTCCAACTACAGTCCTTGGAAAGAGAGAATCATATTGGTGTTGATGGAGAACGATATCGAGGAATTTGCCAATACTAAGATCACTCTTCCAACAGATCCGCCACAACTGGTCCATCCATAATCAAAAGGATGTGAAAGCCAAGTGCATAAGAATAGATGGAGTAAAGGATCATTTGATCGCTCATTTATCTGGAAAGAACACTACCAGGGACATGTGTGAGGCTCTGAAGGGTTTAATTCAAAGTAAAAACAAGAATCAAAAAATGATGCTAAGAGAGAAGCTCAAAGATACAAAGATGACAGGATCAGACACGGTGACAACCTATCTCACCCCACTCTGACAGGTTCGAGATGAACTGGTTGCAAACGAAGAGACAGTGGATGATTCAAAATTGGTGAGGACGACACTCAAACGCTTCACAAAGCAATGGACATCGTTCATCAAAGGGATCGTGGCACGTGAGAAGCTCCCTGATTGGAAGAGGTTATGATATGACTTCATTCAAGAAGAACTTCAATATGAATATTTGAATGGAGTCCGACACAAGAATGATGATGAGAACCTTGCTCTTGCCAGCAAGGAAAAGATGGGCAAGTTCAAGAAGACTACCAGTGGAGAGTCCACCTCTCAAGACGGCAAGAAGAAAGACAAGAGCAAAGTCAAGGCTTTGCATGTCACAAGTTTGGGCATTATGCAAGTTAATGTCCGAACAAGATGGGTGGAAACATGACGCAATCAGAGGTAGCTACGTTGGCAAAGGCTCAAGTGGATGAGTTTGCCAAGAAGTTTGGAAATGAATTCTTACTTGTTTCCCATCTTTCCTCAGGCACCATATCAACTGGTGCATGGCTACTAGATAGTGGAGCCACATGTCATATGACAGGAGCACAAGAGTTGTTCAAGAGCTTCATAGCGTCAAACTCAAACGTGTATGTGGAACTTGGTATGGGCACCAAGCATGCAATAAAGGGAACTGGGACAGTGCCATTCCAGATGGAGTCGGGAGGCATGATGAGAGTAATGGACGTGCTATGGGTGCCAGAACACAGGAGTGTGTGATCTGGATTGGATCCTTTCATAGTGGGAAAAATTGGAGAATTCAACTTGCAGGGCCATTTTAGTGGTAGGTCCTAATTTGGAAAATTGGGGTCCGAAACTTTCCAAATCCATTTTGAGGCATTAAACGGTGTTTTTTGGGGTACTAGTGTCAAGTACTTTTACCCCCTTGACGGTGTTCTACACTGTGAGACCTTTCCAACGATGCAGATCAAGCGTCAATCGAAGTTTGTATACAAAAGTTATGCCTCCCACAAGTTGACCCATCATGTTGACCACCATGGTATGAGAGGATGCCATGTCAGGTCGTTACTCATGGATATGGAGCTAGCCCGTATGTAATCAAGAAGATTCTAGAAGATTCAAAACCCTATCACAATTGAGAATTGAGGAAGTCAAAAACCTACCACTAGATGGCTATCGGGCTATGTTAAATATCGAGCCACTAGGAGAAGAGGTTCCATTCTTTTGCATTGTATCTTGTTCCATAGCTGAGAAAAACATCTGAGTGGTATTCTATGAGCATAACAGAGGAGGAGAGATTATGTAGCAGCCATACAGGCCACAAGTCCAAGGCAACTCCACAAAGAGTGCATGTTCTTTTGTACTTGCATCTTTTTTATACCAAAGAAAAGAGAGCAAAGTTGCCTCACCTTCTAGCTAGGTTTTCCCCTGTATTGGGTTTCTCGGGTCATAACTTGTGTTTATCTGTGGATGGTGTGTGTACTTATTTATGTTCTCTATTTTTCGCATTTGAATTATTTCATACGTTTTATTAAGATTTGAGATCTAAAGGAAAAATAACCTTAATAGTAAAGATTTCATTTATTTATCAAATCTGTTGAGACGAACTGTTCCAGTGGAATATCCACAACGTTTACAGATCATATTGGTATTAGAGCAACTTTTTCTTTTGGGTATTTGTGGGAAGTTGCAGGATCCAAGAATCGACTTAAAGAGAAGTCGCAGAAACCCTAGCCATGGCGAACAAGTCTATTCATAACAACCCTCAAGATCCACCAGAAGAGAGATTTGAGAGGTTGGAAGCGCAAGTTGTCGACATCAATCGCCATATGAACCTCCTCATGGCGACTCTAGCAAGCAAGCTCGAATCGTTCAGAGATGATGGAGGCTCTAACTCAAATATTAGATCAGAGGAGAAATCAGAAGATCGGGAAGACTCGGGAAAGGAGTCGCAGAAAGAATCTAAGAAAGAGCAGTCGAGTTCAAGTGTCGTGAACCCTTCACAGTCCCTATTCAAGATGGAAGCAAAAGTGGACATAACGCCATACCAAGATGAGATCAATGCATTAAAATTGAATCATTGGTTGCAACAACTAGAAGTTTATTTTAGCATCCACCATATAAAAGAAGAGCAGAAGATTTCATTTGTTGGATTGAAGTTAGAGGGCCATGCTTTAACATGGTGGGAAAGCCATACAGAAACACTTAGGTTGGAGGGCGATACACCAGTAACTAGGTGAGAGGAATTCAAAACCCTCATCAAGTCCCAACTCTACCCTATAGAGTATGTAGAGGACTAATGGATTCGGTGGCACTACTTCAAGTAGAGGCAGGGGCAGAGTGTACAAGAGTACAAGATTGAGTTAAGAAAGATGGCCATCATGCTGGGTATCTCTCCCAAGAACATAGATGTACTACTCAAGTATCTGGGAGGGTTTACTCAGTCATCTACAAAAGCAGGTGATGCTCTTCAAGCCAAAGACAGTGGATGAAGCGTGTGTACAGGCACAATACCTAGAAAACATAGGCCAAAAGAAGGGGTAGCCAAGTGGTTCGAAACAAAAAGAGCACCTAGAAGCTTCCAAGGAGGGGAAGAAAAAGTGGAAAGGGGGCAAAGATAAGAAGACAACAACCACTACACATCAGTGCAAAGATCTCAACAACCATTGCAATCATTGCAACATTGATGGCCACATCGAGGAAAAACGTTGGAGACTACATCCAGAGATGAACCAGAAGAATCGCAAGGATGGAAAGAAAAAGAACCTTCTAGCCACAGATTCGAGCAATCAGGTTGAAAGTAGCTCAGATGTGGATGAAAATATTGTCTGCACATCTCTGTGCAGAAAGAGTTGAAACTGAGTACCCTTCATCATTAGGAAGAGAAGGAGATGACCAAGCTCTTCCACATCAAGATTCGGGTCAAGAAAACTAAGATAGATGCTTTGTTCCACTCTGGTTCACAGGCTAATCTCATAGCAGCGTCTCTAGTCAACAAGATTGGATTGGAGGTTCACGATCATCTTAGCCCCTATCCATTGGGTTAAGTAAACAACAATGCAAAGATAAAGGTAACAAAACAGTGTAAGATTTAATTTGCGGCAAGTGTTGATTTTATTGATGAAGTGGAATTGGACGTAGTACCCCTTGATGTATGTGGAGTAGTGTTTAGAAGCCCCTACATGTATATGAGGGATGCAATGTTCATGCGAAGAGCCAACTAGTACCGACTGATCAAGGATGGGAAGTCCTACATGATTAACGAACATAAAGGCAAGTCAAAGATCTCACTGGTAATGCCAACCAAGCCAAGAAGTTGATTAGTTCTAGTAAGAAATATGTTTTTCTTTTCTTAAGAGAAAATCAACCTAATGATGAGTCAATGAGAGTGAAGACATCCCTAGAGGGGTGTACTAAATAGCAGAAACATTAGTTGGAAGAGTTGTTTCAAGAATACAAAGGAGGGTTCAAGGAGCCTAAAGGGCTACCACCCAAGAGGGATGTGGAGCACAAAATACAGTTATTGCCAAACTCCCCATTGTCAAATATTGGGCTATATAGACAATTTGTTCTAGAAGAAAATGAAGTGAAGAAGCAGTTGCAGTAGTTGTTGGAAAAGGGTCGACCAAGTACCTCACCTTGTGGGGTCACCCATCATACTTGTACTCAAGAAGGATGGGACTTGGAGAATGTGTATTGATTACAGGGCATTGAACAAGATTACATTGAATAATCGGTACCCCCTGTCAAGGATCAATGATATGTTAAACCGATGTAGCATGCCAAGTACTTCACTAAGCTGGATTTGAAATCAGTATATCACCAGGTACGAGTCAAAGAAGAAGATACATGAAAGACTGCCTTCAAGACAAGGCAAGGTTTGTATGAGTGGTTGGTTATGTCATTCAGTTTATGCAACGCACTGTCTACATCAATGACTAATGAATGATGTTTTACGCCCTTATTTAGATTCATTTGTTATTGTCTATTTGGATGATATACTGATTTATAGTGCTACCTGGGAGGAGCACATCTCACATCTTATGCAGGTGTTAGAGACTCTAAGGAAGAACCAATTGTTGGCCAATCTCAAGAAATGCGAGTTTGCTCAATAGTCTTTGGTGTATTTGGGGTATATAATCAGTGGAGGAGAGCTCAAGATAGATCCCGCAAAGATGGAGACCATCATGAAATGGCCAGTTCCAACAAATGTCACTGAAGTTAGGAGTTTTGTTGGGCAGCACAATACTTGCGAAAGTGCATAGCTTCATTTTCAGCAATAGATGCACCACTCCACGCCATAATAGTCGGTGGCAAGAGTTTCCAGTGGGGGAAGAATCAGCAAAAGGGCTTTGATGAGCTGAAAAGAAAGATCGATCAAGCATTGATGCTCGCACTGTTGGACTACGATTAGCGTTAGACCAAAACCCACAGGCATTAGTCTTCACCACAATCGTTGGAATTAGGATCCACGAGAGGGGGTTAACCCATGTCGCGAAACTCGCGGGAAGCATTGAACCCAATGTCCAACAGTCTCCCACCAACGCGTGTTGCGCGAGTTTTGAACTCGAGACTTGTCGCTCTGATACCGTTTGTTGGACTACGATTGTCATTAGACCAAAACCCGCAGGCATTAATCTCTGTCACAATCGTTGAATCTACGATCCACGAGAGGGGGTTAACCTATGTCGCGAAACTCGCGGGAAGCGCTAAGCCCAATGTCCAACACGCACTACCAAACTTGCAAAAGCCCTTCAAAGTGGAGACAGATGCAAGTGAGTATGCCATGGGAGCAATACTGATGTAGGGAGGAAGGCTCATATGCTATCATTTTGAAGTATTTAATGGGGTGGTTCTCAACTACCCTACCTACGACAAGGAGCTCTATGCCTTGGTACAAGATGTCAAAAAGTGGAAGCACTATCCGATGGGCAAGGAGACCATCATCCACACAAATCACCAGCGACTACAATATTTGTAGGCTCAAAGTAAGTTACAACAAACCAAGCATTACAAGTGGATGGGGTTTTTACAACAATTTCATCTAGTCATAAAGTATAAGAAGGGTAGCACAAATAAGTTGGCAAACATGCTTTCACAGCCTCCCACATCCAAGATTACAGCTTTGGGAACTCTGATGCACATGGAGTCTTTTACCCATGATGCATACAAAGAGGCATACACAGAAGATGAGAACTTCAAGGAGGTGTTTCAGCAGCTACAGGGCCAAATTCATATAGAAAAAGGTGATGGCAAGGCTGACTATCATTTCCGAAATGGTTTACTCTGCAAGCTCAACAAGCTCTGTGTTCCTAAAGGTGAACGATTGCAGCTAATCAGAGAGACTCACATCTCTAGGGTTGCAAGATATTTTGGTGTTGGGAAGACAGTTTCCAACTTACAGAGATGTGTATTGGCCGAGAATGCAAGAAGATGTAGCACAGTATATTAGAGGATGTATAGATTGTTGTACCAGCAAGCCTAGCAACATGAAGCAAGGTCTATACCATCCCTTACTTGTACCCACTCAACCTTGGGAAAGCATTTCCATGGATTTTGTGGGAGGTTTACCAACCACACAGAAGGGACATGACTATTTATTTGTGGTAGTTGACAGGTTCATCAAACTGTGCATTCTCATGCCTTGTAAAAATACCATCAAGGAACAGGAAGCAACAAACTTGTTCTTTTAACAGGTCTAGGTGCACTTTGGGATACCAAGAACCATCATCTCAGATAGGAATACTAGATTTCTCAGTGCATTTTGGACTACATTGTGGGAGAAGATGGACAATAAGTTGAAGAGGTCTACAGCATTCCATCCACAGACAGACGAGCAGACAGAAGTAGTCAACATGACTTTGGTGCCACTTTTGAGGGGTTATAATCAGAAGCATCAAAAGACCTGGAATGAAAATCCAATCTATATACAACACTCTTATAACAGAGCAGTCCACACTTCTACTGTTAAATCACCTTCTGAAACTTGCTTTGGATATTTGCCACCTTCACCCTTAGATGTTGTACATGGACAACAAGGAGTGAGGGAGGACCTCACAAGAGATGCATTAAAGGCAGAAAATTTTGTTGAAAAGATCAAGCAGATCCATTTGCAAGTACAAGAGAAACTAAAGAAGTCACAGGAAAAGTACAAGGCTAGACATGACCAGCACAGAATAGAGAGAACATTTAGCGTTGGAGACAGAATATGGTTACAGTGGAATAAGGAAAGGCTACGAGTCCTGGTAAGAAGATCAACGCTCTGCGGTATGGTCCTTTTGAGGCATTAGAAAAAGTGGGAGATAACGCCTACAAACATAGTCTACCCCCATACATGCGCATTTACTCAATAATGAATGTGGAGAATCTCAAACTCTATGAACCTTCCACATTGGATCAAGAGGAGGAGTAGGTCCTACCTTCCATAAAGGATTTAGCACCAAATGCTCTGGCAAAGTTGGTAGAGGACACAGTTTTACAGAAGAGGTCTAGAACTACAAGACAGGGGCTGCATCACAATTGGCAGATTGGGTTGAAAGGACAACTTCCAAGCAAAGCAAAGTGGTACTCCAAGGAGAAGGTAGACGAAAACTTTCCTCAACTCATTAAGTGGAGCTTTTGGCGACCAAAAGCCTCCCTAAATGGGGAGGTACGATCTGGATTGGATCATTATATTGTTTTTCATCTATCTTGATCCTTTCAGAGTGGAAAAAATAGGAGGATTCAACTTGCAAGGCCATTTTAGTGGCAGGTCCCAATTGGGAAAATTGGGGTTTGGAACCTTCTTAAGCCATTTTGAGGCATTAAATGGCATTTTTCAGGGTTTTGGTGTTTGAACCTTGTCCTCGCCCCCTTGGCGATGTTCTACACTCCAAGAGCTTTCCAATGGTGCAGACCGTGCGTCAATAGGAGTTTGTATGCAAACATTATGCCTCCCACAAGCTGACCTATTGTGTTTATAGATTTTTCAGGAACTATGAGGGCTGCTCAACAGGCTTGTCTTATGAGCTTTTGTTAGGCTTTAAGTATGGTTATGCAAATCTGCCCTTTGCTGCGTTTTAGGACAGCAAACAGGTCTGTTCAAATCTGCCAAGAATTCATCCCTCAACTTGATGGATATATGGTCTTTTAAGTTGCCCTTGCAAGTAGTTTTAGTAACCCAATGTTAGTACATGCAAACCTCAAAACATACAGCACTCCTCTAGGATCTTAACAAGCTCCTAATGTTGATCTAAACACTAAGCATACATGAAAAATGAACACAGGTAATTTTGGTCAACATGGCCCTAGATAAACCACACACACCCCTCGGGAAAAGTTGTTGTGTGCCTCCTCCAAGATGAAACTGTTAGATCTGAAGTAGCACAAGAACTCCTAGTGCCTGCTAAGCATACGCCCTCCTCCAAAGGTGCGCCCTCCAACTAGCAAGTACTCTCACACACAAATCATGATGCTCCAAGCCTCCTAGCACTCTCCATGAATGGAGGTGCCCAAGCTCTCCTCACCAAATGCTTCCATCTTCATCCCTTTGCTCCTCTCCCAACTCTCTTGGTGAACAAATGAAGGGATGAGCCTCTCTTTGGCCCTTGCGCCCCTCTTGAACCATCCATAAGGAAACCTAAAGATGGATGGCTAGGATCACCCCAAGCCATCTCTAATCAATGGGTAAGATCTCTCCAAAAGAATCTCACCTCCAAACCCACTTTGGGTTAAGTTCCCTAAGTTCACTTTATGTCTCCCAATTCACCCACAAAGTGAATTAATAGCCACTTTAAGCTAAAAGTGACAAATTTCACTTTTGACTTAAATCTCCCAAGTCAAAGTGAAATTAGGCATAAAGTACAAGGTACAATGGTACAATCATTTCCCTCTTGTGGTTAGAGACCCAAAACCACAAGGGGACCACTTTCCAAGGTACCCAAATCTCAACACTCCCTCTTACCGAGGAAAGTGTCATTCACCCCTCCAATCTCATCCCTGCAATGGACATGGTAGCCTGCTGGCAAATACTCGGTGAGTATGGTTGTACCCTAATCATCAAAAGTGATCTCTGACACAGATCTACTCGACCTTCCTGATCTCTAGATGGAAGTGCATTTCCACCTATCTGAGATCACCCAAATCTTGGTATCACACCAAATATCTCAACCTTGGTATCTCACCAAGGATTTCTACCTCTTGGCATCACACCAAAGGTCACTTCTCTTGGCATCTAACCAAGAGTCTCATCTCTTGGCATCTCACCAAGAGTATTTGGACCTTGGCATCTCACCAAGATCCTCAACATGGTCTCTCACCAAGTGACTTCCACCTAAAGTGGAACTGAACCTAATCTGCTCGTCTCCATAGCCAAGCGAGGCTCAAGCCTCTATGGTGCCCTGCTCACACTCATCAATCTTTGATGCTCTGAAGCCTCTGCACCAACTATTTGTCTACTCGACAACTCTGAAACTGAAGCAACCCCGGGTGGAAAAGTCACCCCTGAATGTGGTGTCCTCGAAAGTTGAGTATGAGCTCCCTCTGAATCAATACTCTACGTCAGTGGGACCTCCTCAACTCTGTCTGCCCACCCACCGTTGGATGGTGTATCAACTGACAAACAACAACTGATAAAGGCACCACTCCCTCGCAAACTGAGTAGTGAACTCCTCCTCCTCTGTTGTCCCTACTATACCATCCTATTGCTTCTTCTTCTTCTTCTTCTTCTTCTTAGGAAATTGTCTAACATAGTGCCTCATCTCTCCACAAGCAAAGCATCTCACTGTGCTTATGTCTCTCCCGTTCCCACTACCACTCTATTGTTGTTTGTCACCTCCCTTGGGACCTTGTCTAGCACCCTTGCCAATCTTTTTCTTGCCCTTTGTTCAAAGAGCAAGATCCTCATCACCCTCTGATATACATTGTTGTTCTGAAGATCCAGAGTTGCATCTCAGCTCCTCCTGTACGAAGTCATCCCAAAGTCTCTCCCAACTGGGCATGACCTCCATGGCCACAATGCCTCGCACAAATGAACCACAAGGTTTGGAAAAGTTGTTTAAGGTTGTCCTCACCAAAAAGTTCGGATCCACAATCTCTCCAACTGCTGCCAACTAAACTCGAATCTATGTAAATTTACCAAGGTATGATGTCACCAACTCAGAATTTAGCATATGAATGCCCCTGAGCTTCTCCTACAGAACCATCTTTCGATACCGATTGGGACTCTAGTACAGCTTGCATAATGAGGCCTACATCTCAAAGGCATAGTCCTTCCCAATCAAATAGGGTATTACATGGTCTCTCACCACATCACAAATAGTCCTCTTTGTCTCGGTGTTCTTCTTCCTGAAATTTGCATCCAACAAGGGAGATGGAGCAAGTGTAGGAGGAATCACCACGGGAGCTTGAACTACATCCCGTAGCTCAAGATCCTCCAAGACAAATATGATCCTAGTCTTCCAAGGGGACCAGTTGGTAGCTCTGTCCATCCTATCCTCTACCCTTATTTGAGATACCGACATGGTTGTCCACTGAAACTCACACCGATGCTACACACTGCAAAAGAATACAGTCTCACTCCTGTCAACACAGGTGTGAAAAGAGGTTGTCCAAATACAACCTCACTCCTGTCAACACAGGTGTGATAAGAGGTTGTCCACAAATGCCCAAAACAATCCCACAAAACTACCCATTGTATACTCTACAAATAAGCAAAACCTAGCCACCAAGGTTCTAATACCATGTAGATTTTTTAGGAACTACGAGGGCTGCCCAACAAGCCTATCTTATGACCTCTTGTTGGGTTCTAAGTTTGGTTATGCAAATCTGTCCTTTACTGCGTTTTAGGACAACAAACAGGATTATTCAAATCTGCCAAGAATTCTTCTCTCAACTGATGGATATGTGCTCGTTTAAGGTGCCCTTGCAAGTAGTTTTAGTAACCCAATGTTAGTACATGCAAACCTCAAAACATATAGCACTCCTTGTTAAATTTTTAATTAAATAAAGTACCTAGGCAAGTGTTTCTCATCCCTAGGCGCCTAAGGGGTGAGAAAGTGTCTAATGTGGGCCCTAGTCATTTAATTTGTGAGATGCAAATTAAAGGTGACTTTATGACTTTAGTGAGGGTGAATGAAGAGACATTTAATCTCAGCCACTCATCTAATC